>BSBK01010231.1:80000-217500 GCA_027943335.1 Chamaecyparis obtusa | reverse complement strand
TTTGTGCCTTTGATGGTTTGTGTTGACCTAGTGGGATGGAGTGGCTCTTCAAGGAGTATCAGAGCACAAAGGGGCTCTAGAGTAACCTTGGTAGAGTGTTTAATAATAACTGATAACATTAAATAATTAATTGGGATAAAACATAATATAAGATTAATGTGACTACCTTGTTGTCGTTTGAGGATGTTGATATGGTATGTCCTTTCCTTTTCATCTATGGATGTTGATATGGCATAGTACATTTCCATCATTTGAGGATGTTGATTTGGTACAAAGTAGCCTTTCCATCTATGGATGTGGATATGAATTAGTAGAGCATCCTTTATGAGACAAGGGTTTCTTGAAGTCGCATGGGCCTACACGAGCCGTGTGATGACACTCTATTCTTGGGTCCCCACATTATACTTTGTTTAGTATGAGCAGTGACCTTTACCTACTTTCTATGTGTGTGTGCATTGTATTTATACTTGTACCTTGTGTTTTCCTTGAGTCATGTATTTGATTGGCATGAGTATAGCCTTATTGGTGTGTGTGGTGACCTTGTGATTATGGCTAGGTTACTATCTTTGTGAGCATGGTGTGGTAGCCCTAAGGTTTCCACATGGTAGGGTGGAATTGCACTTTACCACTATTGGGGACCGATGTACAAGTGACAGTATTCCTCCAGCTACAAAGACTCAAAGCTTGAGAGCTCAATTGTATCTTTTAGTTGATAGCATTCGTATATGCATATGTATTTGTACTTGATGTTATTGGTTTTAGCCTAGTTCCTTTATGCTTTCAGTTAATGCATATTTTATGTAATCAAGTGAGTATGGCATCAATTTATGCTATTTGGTACTCCCCGATGTGGAGATAGATTTTTTCCAGTCATATGTTGGAGTTGGCATAGGTTTCATCTTTCATTTCTTACTTCTTTAGCCCAAATTCATGAACTAGCATCTCCACCTATCGTTCAACGTCTACATAGATCAACGTCTCCATATAATGAACCAACATCTCCACCTCTCATGATTGAGACCTTTTCCTCTCGTAAGTTTTCCAATCATGGATCAACACCCACGCATATAGACACATGCACAATGAGAATCAATGTCTCTGTCTTCTTTCATTGTCTTTGCCCAATTTAGTTTTCAAAGTAGTTTTGAGAACTAGGTGTTTTGTCTATGCTTTCGGGATGGATTCCTGAGGGGCCTTGGATGTCTTCCAAACCTGAACACTATCATTTTTTTATGGTTGTTTTCTTAATTATTTATTCTCATGGTTAGAAAGTAAATAACATTGTATGGTTAATCACATTAGGCATATTTACTCGGGCTTAAAAATAACATCAATGATTTGGATTTGAGATTGTGATTATTCTCCCTTTTGTTAGCCAAGAGTTCTTGCTAGCTTAGCCTCTTGTGATCTATGGATGTTGTTTGGATCCATGTAGGGAAATATTGGGAATGTGTGTTCTTCATTCTGAGTGCATGTTTGGTTGTCTTGGAACCTTTGGAAGTGCTTGTGAAGTCTTCCATTTGTGTGTGTCATGTGATGATCATTATGTTTCCTTAGCATGTTGTTTATTTCTTATGTTGTGGTTATGAGATGCACATTGATATATTATGCTTAATCTACGTTTCAAAGAAAAAAATCTATTAAGTGCATATTTAACCCTTTTTTCTAAGGGTTCCTTGGTGGGGCATTACATTTGGTATCAGAGCCCATGTTCATATGATGGGATCTTTGTGTTATGCTCCCATTATATTGGGTGTGAGTGATGTGGGGTTGTTATACTCCTTGATGGTTATCTTTCCTTGCTTATTTTCTTAGTATGTCATGTTTATATACAATATGTGTTTCTAACCCATAACTTAATTTTCTCTTAAGGATGCCTCCTACACATGGGCGTGGTCAGAAAAATGGTTGTCATGATGACCACGAGGAGGAGCATCATGAGGAAGATCATAGAGAAGATGAGCAACTTGAGGATCACCATGAGGGTTTTAGAGATGGTCATGGTAGTAATGATGGGAATCCCATGTTGGTACAATTATTATGGGAGCTTATAGATTGGTTGGGACCTTTTCAGGAGGAGTCTCACCATTGGGATTTACGATTATCTAAGCATGGTGTACATGAGGAGAGGAGAGAGCGTGAGTGTTCTTGATCTCCAAAAATTTTGGGAGATGATCATAGGAGAGACAACGAACTGGTGGATGAGGATTCAATTTGCGGTGGACTCATGAGTGACTTTATGAGGTCTCGTCTACCTTTGTTTATTGTTACAAGAATCAACAGTAAGGTTGAGACTTGGTTATTGGATCTTGGACATTTCTTCGCTATGCACCCTTATGTGAGAAACATTAGAGCTCGGTGTACCATCATGCACCTTAGGGATTTTTCATTTACTTGGTGGCACATAGAAGAGTAGAAGCTCTAGTTGGATATTGTGACTATTTCATGGGAGATCTTTGAGGAGTGGTTTTGTGAGCATTTCCTTTCTGATCAATATAGAGATGCACATGTTGATAAATTTCACAAGCTTCGAAAAGGGACTATGATAGTAGATCAGTATGAAAATAGGGTCTTAAAGCTAAGATAATATTCTAACTATAATCATGATGAGCCTTTGTTAGTGCAACATTATATTTGGGGTCTTAATGGCTGCATCATTGGAGATGTTCATATGCACCAACCTAAGACACTTGCTTTAACCATCATAAAGGCAAGATTGGTTGAGAATAATATTGCTAGAGGATTTAGTACCAGGACAGGTGCATAGGTTCATAGTAAACAACCTTCTAGGTCAGCTGTATAGGGTAAATAGGTACAACTTGCATGATCTTTGCAGGTACATTCGACACCTCTAAGGGTAGGTCACCACCAACATCATAGGTAGTGTCATTCACAGGGTTAGCAGAGTGGTCATGGTTCAGGTACCCCAACAACTAGAGAGCATAGTTGCTATTGTAGTAGGCAAAATCCTCACAATTAGCCATCTCAGAGTGTGTAGAAGAGTGCTAGTAGGGATAGTTTTCAGCATTACAGTGCTCCTTATACAAGATGTGGTTATAGTCCAAGGGAATATTTTACTTATGATCATCTTGGTCATAGGGTAGCGACATATCTCTAGAGAGTTGTTCTAGCGGATTGTCAGAGGAAAGATACTTCTGAGCCTATGATTAGAGATATAGGTAGATCCCACAAAGTTTTTGTGGCAATTGATAACCATCAAGCCAACCACCAAGGCACCATTTTTGAGACTACAAGTGTGTTTCATGTTATATCTACCTCTGTATTATTTAATTTTTGTGCTTTAGATTCTTTCATTTCCCCTATCTTGTTGAGCGATATGGGATAGTGGCAACATGAAAAGTTGATAGTTGGCAAGTTGAGTTAGTCACATGTTCCAGAGTGACTGTGGAATCCCTTGTTCATAGTTGTGTGTTGGACTTGGGCACCTTCATCACCACTATAGATATTTGTATCCTACCCTTGGGTTCTTTTGGCATTGTGTTGGGTATGGATTGGTTAGCTTCTCACCAGGCAAGTATTGATTTTTGGTGGAAGTTGGTAGATTGTGTGGATGATATAGGTGGGCGTGTTGACTTGTAAGGGTCTAGAGACCCATTTCACTTTGTATGGTTTTGGATAATAAATTTAAGTGGAGTATGTGATAGGGTTATTAGTTGTTCGTAGTCTCTATTAGTGACCTTGATGGGGTTGAGAGTTGATAGGTGCCTCCTGATGATCACCCAATTCTCTGTGAGTTTACATACATATTTTCAAATGAGATTCTAGGCATGTTGCTTCAGTATGTTAGAGATTTTTTCATTTATCTCATTTATGGAGATGAGCTTATTTATTGAACACCTTACTGTATAACCACTTAGGAGTTGAGTGAGCTTTGTTTGCAGTTGGAGGAGTTTTTGGCCAAGGGCCATATTCGTCCTAGTGTATCCCCATGAGGTGCACCAATCATCTTTGTGAAGAAGGATGGATCATTGCATTCATGCATTGATTATTGGTAGTTGAATAAGGTGATGATGAAGAACCAATATCCCTTAGCAAGGATTAACAATTATTTGATCAGATGAAGGGAGCGAGAGTCTTCTTGAAGATAGATCTTAAGTTGGGATACCATCAACTTCTATCCATGAGGCTGAAATTCGTTGTAAAAATTTTCACAGTCATTATGGACTATATGAGTTTACAATTGTACTCTTTAGGTTGACCAATGTTCCATCAATGATCATGAGCTTGAATAACGATATGTTCTGCACTTACTTTGACCATTTTTTCCTTATATTTTTGGATGATATTTTGGTGTATTCAAGCACTATGGAGGAACATAAGGGACATTTACGTCAGGTATTATAGTGTCTACATGACCATCATTTGTTTAGCAACCTAATCAAATATGAGTTCTTCTATAATGAGGTGAATTATTTAGGCCATATCATCTTTGGAGAGGATATTTTTGTGGATCCTTCAAAGATCTAGGCTATTATGGATTGGCCAATGGCGACGAGTGCTCCAAAGATTCATATTTTTATGGGTTTGGTGGATTACTAGCATTTTTTCATGGAGGATTTCTCTCGATTGGCTCATCCTATCACTTCTCTTTACAGGAAAGGGAATACGCTAATTTGTTTCGTGCAGTGTGAGTCATCTTTTCAGGCTCTTAAGGAGCATTTGACTAGTGCACCTATCTTGGTAGTGCTAGATCTTACATGAGAGTTCATGGTGTGCACTAATGCATCATTGGAGGGTGTGGGGACAATTATTATGCAGAAGGGATGAATGATTGCATATGAGTCCCAGAAGATCAAGGATCATGAGCTAAACTACCCCACCCATGATTTGAAGTTAGCGGTGGTTGTGCATGCGCTAGTGTACCAAAGACATTTTCTTTTGAGTCATAGGTTTGAGTTACATAGTGATCATTGCAGCTTGCAGTATATCTTTTCTTAGCTAAACCTAAATGCATGAAAATATCAGTGGATGGAGTTTTTGTGAGAGTACGATTTTAATGTTCATTACATTAAAGGGATAGATAATGTTTTTGCATATGCCTTGAGTAGGAGAAGGCATGATATCTCTGTTTTGTCACTTGGTGTGGATTTGTGTAGCTGTTTCCTTGAGGTTTTGTCCAATGACATGTGGTATCAAGAGGTCAGAGTGGAGATTGAGTCTGGACATACCCTTGCATGATGTTTTTCATGTTACTATTTGGAGTCAAATGGACTTTTGCGACACCATGGGTGTATTTATGTGCTAGTGTCATGTGATCTTCATTGTTGGTGTTGTCTAAGGCACATCGTGCACTGTATTACACATATCTTAGCATCACGAAGATGCATGCCGACCTCAGACAATTGTATTTTTGGGCAGGGATGAGGCATGATGTTGCCAATTTTGTAGCTAGATGTCTTGAGTGCTAGAGAGGTAAGGTAGAGCATTAACATCCAATAGGTCTTTTGGAGCCACATTCCATTCTTGAATGGAAGTGGGACACTATATCTACTGGTTTCATTACTGAGTTACCTATGTCTTCACGTCTTCACGATGTTATTATGGTTATAGTGAACAAGTTGTCCAAGGTAGCTCATTTTTTACCTATGCGAGCTTCTTATATTGTTGCTTTGATAGTACAGTGAAAAACTAGGATACTCTAATTTTCTTCTTTGTATTTGTGTTGCATTAATAATCAAGCCCTCACATAGGAATCATTCTCTAGTAGACCTCTTGTACATCACTCTCTTTGTTGATAATGGCATTGGTGTCAAACCATAAGTCTAGAGAAAAGTCCAAAGATTGATCATGATTGAATTGCATGAACTATATGTATAGCCTCATTGATGGGATGTCATGTCCCCATTGTAAGATAAAATTTTAATAATAATTAAATAATAGAATATTATTCAATAAATGATGATATATTACAATTAATATTAAACTATAATAAATAAGAAATAATAATAAAATATTATTATAATATAAATAATAATTAAATTAAATATAAATAATAATAATATGAGATAATCTATTATCAATAAAATCATATTTAAAATAAATAAAAATGATAATGGCATTGGTGTCAAACCATAAGTCTAGAGAAAAGTCCAAAGATTGATCATGATTGAATTGCATGAACTATATGTATAGCCTCATTGATGGGATGTCATGTCCCCATTTTAAGATAAAATTTTAATAATAATTAAATAATAGAATATTATTCAATAAATGATGATATATTACAATTAATATTAAACTATAATAAATAAGAAATAATAATAAAATATTATTATAATATAAATAATAATTAAATTAAATATAAATAATAATATGAGATAATCTATTATCAATAAAATAATATTTAAAATAAATAAAAATGAAATAAAATTACAATGAATGAATAAATAAATAAAATTAACTACAAGAGACAATACTATAGAAACTATGTTACCTTTCTAAGTAGGATTTAGTAATAAATGATAATAAACATAAAATAAATAAGTAAATAATATAATATAATATAAATTAGCTAAATCTAATGAAAGGTCAAGAGATATGTAATAAAGAGATGTGACTCAAAAATAAGATATAAAAGGGAGGAGAGTTCATTTGAAAAAAAAGGAAGGAAAAGGAGGAGGGAGTTAAATAAGGATTAATGGAAGAAGAAAGGAATGTGAAGAAAATAAGGAAGTTACCTTTTCAAAAGAGTTTTAATTATGAAGGGTCATGACTTTTTGAAAGGATTGTGATTATGAAGGGTTGCGACTTTTGGAAAGGATTGTGATTATGAAGGGTTGTGATTTTTCAAAAGGACTATGAATATGAAGTGTTGTGACTTTTGGAAAGAAGGCCAATTATGAAGGGTTGCAACTCCTCCTGAATTTGATGAAAATACATGACCTTTAAATCATATAGGTGGACAAACACAATCTATTAAGACCATGTGCAATGCATCTATTCTTGGAAACAACCAATACACAATTATAATAGGAAACTAGGATAAGTGATATGAAGAGGACATTACATGGGAAGCCCTAGACCTTGTTTGTCCATAAAAAATCACTTTTAAAATTCACATTTGTTTAATGTTGTTAGTAAAACTATTTTTGTCATTAGAGATATAGAGTGAATACATTTTCCCTTTTCTCAATCCTATAATCACATAATTCTTTAATTAATTTTTTGCATTTGTGTTGTAAATTTCTCTTCTCTCTGGAACAAATGACACTTACACATCAACTAGTTTGGAAATGACCATATCAAATAAACTACTATCTTAACTATTTCATTTTAACCAAATGGGTATACAATTGATAATTGCATAACTTGTGAATGACTTTAGGTTGTGCTTTTTCTTTATTTTTCCTACAAAGTTGTCCTTTATAGGGGAAGTTGAATATATTTATAGAGTTTCTATTTCCCTATCAACTTAAACTTATGAAGCCAACATAACTGAAACTATCCTATCTTATGGATTTAATGTTTCATTAGTTTCTATATTTTTTTAATCGGTGTTGGAGTAGAGAGGCATAACATTTTGTTCATTAACTATTTGTATGCAATCCATTTACATATTAAATTACTAAAGGTTACAAAATAAGACTTTTCTTTTTATTTTGTTGGAGATGTAGAGAATATAAAATGAGAAAATGGAAATAGTTGTATCAATCTGAACCTAGTCTCTCTCTCTCTCTCTCTCTCTCTCACACACACACACACACACACACACACACACACACACACACACACAGAGCTAGGGCAATTATTATTTGTAATGCAATGAATGATTAAGTGGCCTTGAAGGTTGACATGTGTTTCATAGTGAATGATTAAGAATGTATAAGTGACTCAAATTCATTTCAAGTGTTGATTATTCATAAAACGATGTTGATTTTACTTCTTATTATACATGTGTATGATACTATGTATCTTTAGTAAAAATATTCATTTTTAGAAGAGGGGAAATTACTTGTTTAACAAAATCATTGTAGTAGTGTGTTTGTTTTTATTTCACATGAATTTGAAATTATATGAAAGGGTGTCGAATGTGGATTCTATCAAGGAAGGTTAGGTAACGATGTTCTTTTTATGTGAACCTACCTATTAGGAAATCTGGTTTAAATATTCTTTGGCCAAATAAATGTTGGATATTTTATGATAAGCGTATGATTTTGTACCATCTCCCTACCACATCATTGTTTAGATACTGTAATATCATGAGTGAATTGTAGTTATGTAACAATGCTGCACAAAATTCATCCTACCTACCAGTTCTGAGTTGCTAGGTTCCTTGAGAAGGGTCAAGTATTCAACCTTTCATGTTGAGCACCAAGGGAGTTGTAGACATCTAAAATCTTCCCTTTGAGATGTATGTTAACCTGACCTCTTAATTAATTAAGTCTTATTTAATTAATTACTCAACCATAATAATATAATTGATTTTAATCAATTGATTATATTATCCCCTTTTTCTATAAATTAATTTCCTTTCTAATCCAATAATGATGTTAATTTTAATTAATTACACTATCCCATTAGCCTATATTTAAATAGTCCACATTATTTGAATATTCATCCCTAAGCTCTAATCTTGTGATTTAATTAATTCATAATTAATTAAATCTAAGCCTAAACTAAATCCCTAGTCTATGACCCATCACCATCACCTCTAAACCTATCCTTTTGATTAACCTTAGATTAATTAGACTAATTTTGTAATTCCCACAATAATTAGCCTTTATAATTTTTCTCACACGTGTGAGAAACCCTTCCCAAGGTGGCTAACCATGTAATGCCCCGCTAGGGAACCCAAGATAATTTAACCTAAAACATGTTGCTATGTTTATAGAATAATTTTTTTCTTAAGAGTTTACAAAACAATAATTATAACAATATGAAAGCAATACAACATAGGATACAAACAAGTACATAAGTAAAACTCCATTATAGTTAACAACTTTCAAGGGTTCCATGGCATAGAATTACATATACATTAATTAATTACTTAAGATTATGTATAATTACAAATCTCTCATACACAAATGAATAACAAGTACAACCTCATATACAAGAAACATAGATACAACCAATACTATAAGGTATGTGCACAATGAAACAACATCCTATGCACAAGTCCCAAGATATGTAACAATAATCAAGTAAAAAATATAGTACAATAACCCCAAAAGAATTATTTCTGAAGCACTGATACAAGGTACAAATATAAATATCGTAAGATAAATATGAACAAGCCTTGAATTAAGATTAAGAAGAAGGTAACAATAACAAGGATCATCCAACACCGGTACAAGAACGTCAAAATCTCATATGGTAAAAGAATCACTACCACCCGACCTCATGGAACCAAAGGTCCACTCCCACTGTGCTGAGGAGATAACAACATACCCCACTCAGATAAAAATAAAAAAAATCCAATACAACAAAACAACTAAGCAATAGATCTTGAAGGCTTCCTATGTCAAAAGTTATCACCAACTAATGATGAAGAGAAGATAATAAATATCTAAATACCAACAAGTACCAATACTAGCAGCACATACCAAAACCAACCACCATATACCAAATACCAAATACTGAACAAATACCAAACACCAAATAATACTCAAATACCAAGACACACCACCAAAGGAAAATGTTGAAACTACAAAGGAGACTTAGGCTACATACTATGTGAGTGTCATCACATGATCATCTACTTGAGTTACTCTAGACTAGTCACTCTAGACCCCAGACCCTCAAGCATTGAGTTACCCTGGACTGGCCACTCTAGGCCACGTTCTGTGTTGTTGGTTGTGCATCTTGCACGATGACTCTTGTAGGCTTCTGAATATGTTCACCCATGACAACCTAAGAAAAACTCTTTTGTTTCTCCCCTTTCTTTTCCACCATGTAGTTTTGTAGAGTGACATCTTTCCACCAAGAAGCAATCTTCTACGTAGTCACTTTGTCACATTTTGCAGCCATGTGACCAGTTTGAAAGCATTTCCTACATCTAAAGAGAATACCTTCATAGTCCAGAGTTTGCACCTAGCAACCTTTGGATGTTTTAATCTTGATTTCTGCTGGGAGTCCTTCAGAAGTGTCCATTTCTACTAACATGCGAGCATAGGTAGAATGGAAGATATTTGAGGACTCCTCATCCACCATTAGAAAAACACTAAATGATTCCCCAATCACTTCAAGACAAGAATCAAACCATAAATGTAGAGGGAGGTAAGGGAGTCTTACCCAAATTGGAATCTTGGTGAAGGATTCAGAATTTGGGCAAAAATATGGATGCCAAGGCTTCAACATCAAAGGGTTCCTATCCTCCCAACACCAAAAATATTCATAGAGTATCTTATTTCTATCTTGAATCTTTTCAAACACTACAATAAAAAACCCTTTTGTTGTTGGATAGATCTGAACACAACCCTCAAGCATAGGCTCCCAGTTATTAGATATTCAGGTGTGAAGTTCCTACAAGCTTGGCCATAGGCCTCTAAATCGATCGATCAACCCTAGTTTGGAAAAAAATTGAAACATTATGCATAACTTCTTCATTAGCCTTGGCATCTAAATCTACACACATTTCCTTAGTTGAAGCCAGTGAAGGAAAAATCCACGAGGGATTCATGTGGAAATCCAACCCACTTTGGATAGATCATTTAGTTGCAGCTTCAGACTTCCTGTGCCATGAAGTCATTCCTCCCTGTTGAGCGTCGACAATCCCACAACTACACTTCTTCTATTGAAAACCTCCACTCTCATCCCCATTATCCATTTGCACTCTTGCATACTGCAAATGAGGACCCTTTGTTGTGATCTACTCCCCACACCCAAATCTTTCACCTTGCACCTGAGTCTTCTGATCTTTCAGTTGTTGTGCGCAACTTTGGAGTGAAGAATCCCCTATTTCAAAAATGAAATCCTATCTTTGCATTTGACGTAGAAGGTCCGACCCATTACTCTTAACTCCACCATAATACTTACTCAGATGCCCTGATGAAATAGGGGGCAAGGCAAGAGATCTTTACCCTATTTTTGGGTAGGGCAAAGGAAACCCTAGCGCTCGCACATGGAGAACGCAAACCATTCTGCAATGCCATTATTAGAATATAATGTGCTACTTCAATTTTCATATTATTAATATGCTAAAAAAATTAATTTTAAATTAAATATTATTATGAAATTAAATTTGCACATTCAATTGATACAATTGAAATATAAATTTAAGGTTAAAAGTTGAGTGATTAGCATGAATTGGAATGATTAGTTAAATAAATAATTCTTTTAAATAAAGGATTGATATAAATGAGGCTGGAGTTGAGTTTTGATTTCTGAGATTTTGAGTTAATTGTTTTATTATTTTTAACAGTTGAGTTCTAATTCTTGATTATGAGTTGCATGTTTAAAGTTTGGTTTGCTGAGTTTTCTACATGAGAGTCTTTTTTGGTCATTTTGGGGGATATAGGTTTTAGGGAGACAAGTTTTAGCCTTTGATGGAAATTGAAGGAATTTGTGAAAGCTTAGGATTGTTAAAGTTTTGGATCGTTCTTTGTGGCTTCTATTAATTTGTGGATTAAGGTAGTGTTTTGAAAACCTTTTAGATATATTATTTTGAAAAGATTGTCTACTTTGTGTTTTCTAGGTTGGATTTTTGTATTTGAAATGGTTGTATTGTGATTCTTCATTTTATGTGAATATTTTGATTTGAAAAGCTATTGGGTTCTTGATTAAGTGAAGAAAATCTTATTGTATTGAACCTGTGAATACTTAGATCTTTGTTTGGAAACAATAGGAAAGCTAGAAATTAATTCAACTAGGGTTTGATTTTAAATTTGATAAAACCCTTTGAAATTAAACCAAGTTGAAATCATAGGTCAATTGGATGTATTGTAAAATTTAGGGTGTAAATTCAATAGTAGGAAAAAGAATTAAATCGTTGCATTAAGATATGAAAATTTTATATATTTATTTGGTTATATATATATATATATATATCAAATGGGCATTTGGAAAAAAATGAAGGGGGGTAGGGTTCTCTTTCCCAACCCCCGTGCAGCTCAAGGTTGTCGACGACATCAAAGCTGTCCACGACAGCCAGTATTGTTGGTGGCAGTAAAGGTTGGTGTGGCAGCTCATGCTGCCCATGACAGTAGTGGTGGCGGGGCTCGTGTTTCCCCCAATTAAAAGTTTTAAATAAATAAATAAAATAAAAATAATAATAATTAAGTTTTATTTTAATAAAATTAAATTCAAAATTATTTAATATTTAATATTTAAATATTGCATGTTTAATATTTGTTAATTAATATGTGGGTAGTTTATAATGTGATTTTGGTTAAATAATATTATAAAAATATTTATATGTATTATTTTATCTAATGGTTATAATTGAGCTATGAATTAGTGAGAAATAGGTATTAACATTGGATTTGAAATGAGAATATTTTCTAAATGGAATTAATGTTGATATTTAATTGAAAGATGTATTTTATATTAGGATATTTATGGTTTAATATTAATTAATAACATGATATAATTGGATTTAATAAGACATCACTACATTATATATGTGTGTTTTATTTCATGTTGTTTGGTTGATCAGTTGTTTATATGGGTAGAGTAACGCCCTAAGAGAAGATTTTCTCTTTGAAGACCTGAGGTAGTTCTATGGTTTTATCTGGGGTTTATGTTGTGGAAACTTCATAACCATTTTGATGTCACGATTATTCATGTGTCGTTTTGGGTGCGTTTGTGGGTTATGTATGTAATCTTTGAGTTCTTGATCATTATTGTTATTTAACCACAAAAGATGAGGACCATTACTGTGTTGAGTCTTGGGTGCGTTTGTGGGTTATGTATGTAATCTTTGAGTTCTCAATTATTATTGTTATTTAACCACAAAAGATGACAACCATTACTGTGTTGAGTCTTAATTAACTTGGTCACCTTGTTTCTTTTTATTATGATGATTCTATGTTCTAAATGATGATCTTTGTGGATTTATGTTATACTCCATGTTTGGAGAATGATGCTATTGATGCTCATGATGATTATTGATCTTGTGTTATAAGACCATGGGTATTTGGTATTTGAAGTTATTGAGATGTCCAGTAGGGATGGACAATTTGGATCTTTGTATAAGATGAAATATTATTTGTTATGCTTCAGCATTTGTCTTTGATGACATTCATGGTTTACTAGTTTATGAGAAATCTTTTATGATTTTGGTTTTTCTTTTTCTTTGGTTCTTTTGTTGGGAGCATTAGGGTAGGTTATCTAGGAGCATAGAGGGGAAGTGGCTTACTTTGGAGGCGTCAGAGCCCTAAAGTGGTTGTCTAGGTATCCTTTGTAAGTTGACCTAATAAGTGATAACTTAATAAATTTATTAGGGTAGAAATATTAAAAAGATAATTGTGCCTCACCCATGCCTTGAGTGCTAGTACATGCTAGGATGGGACTGGGAGAAGATGCTTGCCCATCTAGAGAGATGTTGAGGTCTGGCATGGTTGATTTTCCTTGTATGTATGAAAGGACTATTGATATCACATAGAGTCACTAGTGGGATGAGGTCCAGAGAGACTACCTGGGTAACCCTAGAGTTGACTTATGTGATGACACTTCCCTATATGTGTCCTAGGTTCCTACATTGCATTTAGTACACCTAATTTGTGTTATGATAATTTATACTTGATAACCTTATAACCATTTACTACCATTTTATCTAGTGTACCTTGACATTAATGTTGCTTGTTTTGGATGTTTCCTTGAGTGAGGCTTGGTGTTATCTCCTCAGCACAGTGGGAGTGGGCCTCTTGGTTCCACGTGGTCGAGTGGTAGTTATCCTATTACCATTGAGATTTGACATTCGTGACTATGTGCTTAGATGATCCTTGATGTTTTTTCTATCTTCTTGTTCATTGCTTGGAGACTTGCTTGTTATTATCATGAGATGTATATCTTATATTTCATTTTATGTATTAGTTAGTGACATTGATCCTAGAGATGTATATGTATATGTATTGTATTATTGTTATCCCTACGACATGTGCAGTGGAAGATGTATTATCTTGAAGACTATGATGCATTAGTTTGTATCTTATTGTATGTACCTTTGATTACATTGATGTAATGAAATAATCTTATTATTCAAGTGTAATGAAATGTTAGTGTACTTTATGATTTGTGTCCTTTTCATTATGGTTAATTAAAGAGTTAATTCATATTTCAATTTAGGTTTTAAATGAACCTAAGATATATCATGTGATTATGTGTTGGATTGTACTTAGTAGATTAGTTAACTTATACATATTTCTATGTCATGGAACCCTTGAGACTTGTAATCTATAAATGAGTTACATTTATGAGTATGTATTGTCTTATGTTATATTGCTTCCACATTGTTATTCATTGTTGACTTTGAACTCTTAAAAAAAAAATTATTCAGTAAACTTAGTAATATGTTTTAGGTTAATTTCTCCTGGGTTATCTGGTGGAGCATTACAATGTCTACCCTTTGAAAAGAGTCACAACCTTTCACACTTACCACCCTTTGAAATAGTACAAGCCTTAATAATATTTTTCCTTTGAAACAATCACAACCTTTCTTCTTTCCATTTTTTCCCTCTTTCATTAATCCTTCTTGATCATAAACTCTATTCTCTCCTCTTCATACCTTGTCTCAAGAAATGAATTCCCTTTTTAACCTTTAATCCTTCAATAGTCATAACTATTTATTTCATGTGTGTGTGTGTACACACAAACACACATAATTTTAGAAGGGGGAGTTACAAAGAAGGCAGTCAAACTAAATGTGTTAATATCTCAATTGTTTTTTTGTATTCACTTGTCGTAAAGGTAGATCAAGACTCTTTCATGCACACATTTTTATGATATAATAAAGCCAAGTGGAATGAATTTTACATGATATATCTCCATCTATTTCCTATAACACAGATGATTACTTATTTTATATTACATTGGGTGACATAAACATGTTTAACAAATTTATGCTTATTTATATGCATGGTATATATTGGCAGTGTAAGTTTATTCTTGTTTTTATATATATAGAAGGTTGAAGATACTTCATACACTAGAAACTGATGCAGTGCAAGGCTGAGAGAATCCCCAAAGGAGATGTCCAAGCCCCCAGCTAAACAACCACACAATGGAATCCAACAACAAAGCAAGATCTGAAACAATCTGGAATCTTTATTCATGAAATAACTGATTACATGCAATGTGTTGGGCTATAAGGCCTTCCCGGTTATGTCCAATTACAAAGCAAGTAGCAGTTCTACAGGATCCCTCTGATGGTCCCAATCGGTGCTAAGAGGGGAGGGGTGAATCAACACCTATTAAAACTTAAAACAAATATGATATAATATACTACAACTATACAAAGAACAGATTCTAGCACATAAATAGCATCAAACAATCAACTATAAGCAACACCAAATTTATCACGTGGAAACCCAAATTGGGAGAAAACTATGGTGTGAGCAGACCTCACAAATTTTGCACTCTTTTGAAGTGTGCCCTGTAAGGAGTCTTCTCTGTTAAAGGATTAAAAACTCACTGTTAGATGCAACCCAGTTAAGGGATTTGATACAATAAGGTCTATTAGAGCATGCCTAGTTAGAGGACTTAGAACACCCAAACAGATGTCACCCAGTTAAGGGATTTAATACAAGGGACCTGTTAATGTCCACCCAAAATACTGGGATTTGGCTATTGCAATTATCAAAGAGAAATAGAGAGTTTTGATCTTTTGATGATGGCTTTGCTGAGCCTGATAAGATTGTTGTTATACTCAACTGAGAATCATCACTAGTCACTGCAGGTATGTTCTACACACTCTACTTGCTTCTCCTCTCTTTACCTTAGCTTCTTCAGCGTACAGGTTCACTCTTTTCTTTGGCAGAATGAGGGAAAACTATATTCTTGTCATGCAGAGGAATATATAGACTTCTTTCCCTATTTTCTTTTTACATGCATGACCTATTTAAAGATCACCTTTGAATCCAACACCTAGTGAAGTATCAGTTCATTGAGGGAACATCCGATGCATGCTATGCTTTATCTTCTTTATGAAAGAAATGATAGATGCGTGTCAAGAGCTTTCCTTCACAAGAGATACCTTCATGTTTTAATGCCACAAACTCTGGCATTAAATCCTTCAAACACGTGTTGTACCGATCATTTGGATAACTCAAAGTCTACGAGATTTTGTGCAACAAATCCCGGTCAAAGAGTCAGATAATTGTTTGTCGACTATGACTTTCCCCGGTTCATCAATCATGATGAAGTCTTCACTTGATCGGTTAAGATGCTTAGATTGTGCACAAGTAAGAGCTTTAACCTATCACCGACCCTTTCACTGGCTGTACCGATTGCATCCTTTCCTCGGTTCCTATTACCGGTTACTGGTTGTATCTGTAAGAATTTGCAAATAGCAAATATTGAACCAAGGATCTAGAGGTTGAAGAAAAGCACAAGAGAGAAAATATGAATGCAAGGATGGATTGAATAGATCCAATGAATTGCTCAAT
This sequence comes from Chamaecyparis obtusa, assembly GCA_027943335.1. Classification (NCBI taxonomy): domain Eukaryota; kingdom Viridiplantae; phylum Streptophyta; class Pinopsida; order Cupressales; family Cupressaceae; genus Chamaecyparis; species Chamaecyparis obtusa. Next base: position 200,938 of record BSBK01010231.1, on the reverse strand, counting down.
TGAATTGATGAATGCCCAATAAAATGATTACATAATAGGCCTCCTTATATAGGAAAGGCAATAAGAGAGAATGATAAGGAGCTGATAAGCTATCACCTATGCTAGGTGTAATCACATGTCCACCAAATGTGGATCATCCTCCAATATGCAATAAAGTATGTGCATTGGATTAGGATGATAATGTGATAAGAGCACAAAAGGTGGATCTCACACACAACGAGGTATATGAAGACAACTATCACACCAAAAGTGAAATTTCTCCTACACCATGTGTTTAATAGATGTGCACACTCCTAGGTGTCTCAATCACAAATTACTATGCAATGCATTAACCTAAGTAAGATTAAGTAAAGTGTAATTAGGAATAATTAATTACACCAACACCCCCCCTTAAGTGCAACTTAGGGGAATGCACTTAAACTCACAATGCAAGATGGGTCCTAGCAACTAGGCCATGTTAGGTACCCATGTACAAAATGCAATACATGAAATGCATAACTCTCATAAAGTGGAGAAAGAGGGAAAACCTCATGGGAAAAACCCTCCCCCAAAAAGAGAGAAGAAAACAAGATGCATGGATGGATGGAGTACTCAAGACCCCCCAAGAACTACATACATCATGTATATACAAAGAAGTATCCCCCATAAGAAGGATAGTTGGAGACATGATATCCCCCCCATAATGTAGAAGCTCCCATGTTGATGAAGAGTACCTGCAAACAATAGATAAGCCAATGCTTACAAGAAACATGTCTCCCCTTAGGAAGAAATAGATACATCAAATGATGAAGAAGCCAATCCTTATGCAACTGGAATGAGGAAGAAGATGTAGGTCTCCGTGTAGGAATCTCTGAAGACTGAGTAGGAATCTCCAAGTTCAAAGAATCTATTACTTCATGTGACAAATCAAGTGAAGAAGGAGAAGAATCAAGTACACCAATCTCCAAAGAAGGTGAAGAAGTGTCCCCAGCTATGATGAAACTATCATCAAGGGAAAGAGAAACCCCCTCATGTATGTCTTCCAAATCTGCATCATGAGAATCAACAAATGTTGAAGATGCATCCAAGTAGTCATCACATTCTGCAAGATCTGAAACACTATGATCATCCAACTGAATAGTAGAGCCCATGTCCGAAGATGCAGGAGGTGGAGGAGTAGGAAGATCAACACTTGTCTCAACAACAAAATGATTCAAGTGCCCAAAGTTCTCCTCATAATTATCCCTTGGCAAAGGGATGGGTACATCATGAATATCATCATCATTATCAACAAAAGTGGAAAAAGAATACAAGCGGGATGTATGATCAACAACTCCCATAGCTATGACATCTCTAGTCTCCATGTCCCTAATGTAGACATAATCAAGAGTGAACTCAACAATTTTACCTTGTGCCCCATGTGTAATTTGGTAAATAGAAAGGAGATTAGTGGTCAAGGATGGTACACAAAGAACATTGTTAAATGTCCCCTCTCCCATAGGAATAGAACCTTTCCCACAAACTCTCATGAATGTGTTGTTACCCATCAAAATATTAGGAGAATTACAAGGCTCAATAGAAGAAAACATATCCATAGAAGATGCCATATGATGTGATGCACTTGAATCAAGAAGCCATTTACCTTGCTCAGGATGTGTGGAAGCCATGAGTGCTTGTCCTTTACCTTTGTCTTTGGATGATGATGAAGATGTAGAAGCTGTCGATTGTGTAGGAGCAGACACTGATGAGGGCAACTTAATGTTGTGTTTCTGAATAATGTGAGTTAGCTCATCAATCTTCTTTTGAAAACACTTATGCTCATCATGTCCTAACTTTTGACAATATGCACATTTATCTCTCTTTCTTCTAGATGATTCCTCTCTTGAAGAGGACTTGGATTCAATATTTTTTGGTGAAGAAGATTCATTACCTTTGTCATGAGGCTTAGGATCCTTATTGTGTTTCTTTCCTTTGCCATTAGAAGTCTTTGATGTAGACTCACTTGCAATCAATGCTTGATGTGTGGAAGGCTTCAACTGACCCATGTGTGCCAACTTTGCTTGTTCCCTTGTGAGCTGCGTTGCAAATTCATCAAGAGAGGGCAATTTGTATGCACTACCAAGAGCATCCATAGTAGCATAGAATGTAGAAACAAAGATAGAATAATCAGGACCAAGCTTGGAAAGAATAGAAAAGATCAATTGTTCGTCCCCTTTAACAATGCCACATGAAGAAAGCTCCAATCTAATAGTATTGAACTTAGAGAAAAAATCTTGAATATTGTCAAAATCACTAGGATTAAGACCTATGAGATCATTCTCTAATCTGAATTTCCTCATTCTATCAGGTTTACCAAAGAGTCCTTCCAATGTGAGCCAAGCATCATGAGGATGTGTGCAAGATGCAATACGAAAGTGCAAGTCATGAGAGATGGATGATCTAAGAGAGCCAAGTGCTTTATCCCTTCGATCAAACCATTTTCACCTTTCTACAACACCTATTTGAGGTTCTTGATCTTGCCCAAGAGTCATTCTAAGCAATCCAAGACTCAAAAAATGATCACTTAAAGAAACTTTCCATTCATGGTAGTTATATGGAGTGAGGATTTTAACTTTTGAATTATCCATATTGCAACCAAATAATGACTGATAACTACTGATAACTCTTTCAAATGACTGATGCAAATCATAAAACTAAAATCTAAGGATTAACCAAGTGCAATTATAGCCCCAAAATGACTTATTGCTGAAAGTGATATGTCTACCCAAAATCACTCAAATCTGATTGCAAATCTGGAAAGTAGACAAAAAATTATGCACTTTCAAAAAAAATTTCACCTCAAAATGTTACCGTATGTGCCCAAATGAAGCCCTGGAAGTTGCAGAAATTAGAAACAGACAGGAACAGTCAACAAGATCTACAATTTATGACAAATGTTGCCATCAAAATGAAAAATCAACACCACCACTGAAAAGTTCAAGAAATTCCACCCAATTAAAAAAAAAATTACACCCGATTTGGAGCCCAGATGACCAAGTTATGGCCTCTCAAAGTTGGACAGCAAAATAAAAAATGCAAATGGTGAACGCTGGGAAATCTCCAAACCCTGATGACGTCAGAGAACCACTAGGTTAAATTTGACGGTCATATGACCGTAAAAAAAACCCAATTCTACCCTGCGATGACAACTAAACGACTATCAAATTTAAGATAGCAAAACTGATGATGTAAGCAAAAAATTGGGCCCCCTGCTGACGTGGCAGCCGATGTGGACTTTCGTACTGATGACATGGCACTGTGACTGTGTTTCTCCGCCATGTGGCATGATCAGGTTGGCTCTTGCATGGCAATGACTGGCCAGGCCGGGTCTGATGTGGCACCTGCTGGTTGGTGGTCGCAGGGTCCGCGTGTTTGCTACTGGGGTGTGCTCTCTGTACCAGCGGAGGGGGGTCTTTTTTGTTGTCAGAGGTGCGGTGGCGGATCTGAGCCACGTGGGTGTCGCGTGTCAGGCCGCGTGGACTATGGCTAGATCAGGCTAGGCAGAAGCGAAGCAGTTGCTGGGAGCAACGAATCTGAGGTCTCCGCTGCCCGAGAGGAGGGGCCGCGACAGTGTTTTGCTATTCACGGCGGGGCGTGCGATGGGGCTCCGAGCGGAGGCAGGGAGCAGGGCCACTTTGAGTGGTGGATCTCGGTGGGGCAGGGTCGCTGGTGCTGCGGAGTAGCAAGCCGCTTCGGGCGACAGAGGCGATTTGCAGAGGGGCAGAGCGGAGGAGAGATCAGCCGTGGTGGAGCAGGATCTGGGCGGTTGCGCTAGAAGAGGAGTGGCAGTGTGGGATCAATTATCCCACATTGCCCGCGTAAAGGGGTTTCAAACCCTTTATTAATGCAAGGGCCCCACACACATAATGAAGAACTCTGTGATCTATGTGTGCCGCTTGAGCGTTGGTTGAAGCATGAGGCCGATGATGTCACTGTAATTTGATTGGAATATGCTCTAGTTTGTGTGCAGATGATAGGGAATATTCCCTAGGCACGTACTAGCCCGTATAACAAATTTTTGACAGAAAAATAAATTCTGAAAAAAAATAGCAGAATTAAAAAATAAATTTTTTTTTGAAAAATCGTACTAAGGGCATATTGGGCCGTACGGTCCGATTTGCAAATTTTTTTTGCCTTAGATTGGACTTTCGCCAAATATAGGCGAATTTATAGTCAATCTTAACCGAAACAACCTTCCGGACGCAATGGTGAGGTCAAATCTGCTCCAAGATGCCTCTATCGCATGCCTATTCTCAGATCTGAGATTTGAACCTTCAAAGCTTGCATCAAGATCTCTTCAAATCGACTGATCAATAACACTCCAATGGCTCTGATACCATGTAAGAATTTGCAAATAAAAAATATTGAACCAAGGATCTAGAGGTTGAAGAAAAACACAAGAGAGAAAATATGAATGCAAGGATGGATTGAATAGATCTAATGAATTGCTCAATTGAATTGATGAATGCCCAATAAAATGATTACATAATAGGCCTCCTTATATAGGAAAGGCAATAAGAGAGAATGATAAGGAGCTGATAAGCTATCACCTATGCTAGGTGTAATCACATGTCCACCAAATGTGGATCATCCTCCAATATGCAATAAAGTATGTGCATTGGATTAAGATGATAATGCGATAAGAGCACAAAAGGTGGATCTCACACACAACGAGGTATGTGAAGACAACTATCACACCAAAAGTGGAATTTCTCCTACACCATGTGCTTAATAGATGTGCACACTCCTAGGTGTCTCAATCACAAATTACTATGCAATGCATTAACCTAAGTAAGATTAAGTAAAGTGTAATTAGGAATAATTAATTACACCAACAGTATCCTTCCTTGGCGACCGATTGCTCTGAAGATTAGTTAGAGCATGATTAGTAACAAATATAGTATCTTCTTCTTATTTGCACAGTGTCACCAGTTTCCAAACTAGTCTCTCCTCGCCTTACTGTAGTCAACTGTGTTTGTCCTTGCCTCATAGATCGAACACTGGTATCCTTAACACCTTTTTACCAATCAATGACAATACCTCTTTTTCCATGTACTGGTTGCATTCTTACCGGTTAATCAACTAATGCCAACAATCTCCCCCTTTGGCATTGATGGAAAAACCATAACAAATCATGTCATACCTAGATTCAAATTTCTACCTCTACTGGTCATATTCTCCCCCTTTGACAATAATGCCAAAGGCTACTCAGAAAGACTACCTTAACAAGATTTTCTCCCCCTATGAGCAACAGTCTTATTCACCAATCCAGTTAAGATGAGGTTGATTCCTCTGTTGAAGCATAATGAATTGATAAACACTTTTTCCTTTTTACTGATGATCAGGAAGGGGTATCACCCCTAATTTACCATTGAGATACTCAAAAGTACTCTTCGGTTATGGCTTTGTGAATATGTCAACAATCTATTCCTTTTTGGGAACATACTCCAATCTATTTTCTTTATTTTGCACCTGCTCTCTCAAACAGTGATCCTTTATTGCAATGTGCTTTGTTTTTTAGTGCATGACAAGATTCTTAGATATGTTTATTGCACTTGTACTGTCACAGTAAATTGCAATCAGTGCAAGTATCTATTCTTGGATTCCTTCCAATATCTGTTTGATCTAGATTACCTGTGTGCAATTGATTGTTGCAGCTACATATTCAGCTTCCATTGTAGACTGTGAAATATAGTTATGTTTCTTTCTTGTCCAAGACACAATCCTTTCTCCAAGAAAGAATGCACCACCACTTGTGCTCTTTTTGTCATCAATATTACCAGCCGAATCTGCATCAGTGAATACCTTTATTTGGAAGCCTCTCTTTTGAGGAAACCATAGGCCATACTCTTCAGTGCCCTTCAGGTATTTGAAAATTCTCTTCACTTCTATTAGGTGTGTCTCTTTGGGATTTGCAGAGAATCTTGCTACAATGCCTACAACATGTGCTATGTCTGGTCTACTGTGTACTGCATACTGTAATTTTCCTATCATAGACCAATATGGTGTCTCATTTACTTCTTTTGCATCATCTTCCTTTGATAACTTGAGGTTAGTTATCATAGGTGTACCAACTGGTTTGGATTCTTCTAACCCAAAGGTTTTAAGAATTTTTTTTACATATTTGGACTGAGAAATAAAAATACCTTCCATTAGCTCATGGACTTGTAGTCCAATCAAGAATTTTATGGCTCATATCATAGACATTTCAAACTCTTTCTTCATCTCTTCAACAAAGGATTTTCTCATCTTGTCATCTCCTCCAAAGATGATGTCATAAACAAAAATTTCAGCAATAAGGTTCCCTTCTTTTCCAGTCTTGAGATACATATTGTTGTTATCTCTGGTTCTTGTGAATCCTATTGTCAGGAGGTATGAATGCAATATTTTATACCATGCCCTTGGCGCTTGTTTTAGCCCATAAAGAGCCTTCTTCAGTTTACAGACCATACAACTCTTCTTTGTGGATGAGAAGCCTTCCAGTTGTTCAATTTAAACTTCCTCCTCCAGTATACCATTCAAGAATGCAGACTTTACATCCATCTGGTATACTTTGAACCTTTTGTGAGAAGCATAAGCAAGTAGGATTCTCACTCCTTCAAGTATGGCCATAGGGGCAAAAGTTTCACCATAATCTAATCCAGCCTCCTATGCATATCCTTTGCAGACTAATCTTGCTTTGTTTCTTATCACTTTTCCCTCTTCATTCAATTTGTTTTTGTAGACCCACTTGGTCCCAATGAAATTTTTGTCCCGTGGTCTTAGTACAAGAATCCATGTGTCATTCTTCTCTATTTTCTCAATCTCTTCTTCCATGGCCTTGACCTAGTTTTCATCTTCCAGAGCCTCCCTGGTGGTTTTGAGCTCTATACAGGAAAGTAAACATATATTTTCTCTAGCCTTTTTCCTGGTCAAGATGTTAGCATGTTTATCACCAGTAATGTTATTAGTTGAGTGATATGTGACATACCTTGGAAGAACCAATCGGTGTTCATGGTCTAATTCTTCCAATTGAGCAATTTCTTCAACATGGTCATGAACAAATTCTTGTTCATCTTCTTGAGTTAGTATGTCATCTTCAAGCACAACATTCTTCTCCAAAGGTCTATTTTCATGATCTTCTCTTTCAACAACAATAGTTATTTCATTAAATTCCAAAAGATTTCCAACATTGTGATCCTGCAGACTGTTATATTCATTATGACTGATCTTTCCTCTTGGTTCTAAATATTCATCAATCTTCACATTGATACTTTCTACTATTTTTCCTGTTCTCTTATGTAGACACTGGTAGGCTTTACTCTTCGTAGAATAACCCAAAAATATGTCTTCATCACTCTTTGGCTCAAACTTGTCAAAATACATATCTCTTTTAATGTAACATTTACTACCAAAAATTATGAAGTAGTGTACACTAGGAGTGTGACCGAACCATAATTCATAGGGAGTCTTACCGGTTCCTTTCTTGATTTGAATTCAATTCAGTGTGTAGACAGCAGTGCTGATAGCTTCTCTCCAGAAGTGATGGGGGAGATCCTTCTGAATCATTAGGGTTCTTGCAAAGTCAATCAACGTCCTATTTCTTCTTTCTTCTACTCCATTTTGTTGAGGAGTTCTTGGTACAGACAATTGCCTTTTTATTCCTTGTTCCTCACAGTAGTGAGTGAACTCTTGAGAGGTGTATTCACCTCCTCTGTTTTCCCTTAGACTCTTCAAGCTTTTACCGGTCTCCTTCTCCATTCAAGCCTTGTAGATTTTGAACATGTGAAAGGCTTCTGATTTTTCTCTAAGAAAAAGTGTCCACATCATTCTTGAGAAATCATCTACAAAAAGCATGAAGTACTTGTCTCCATGGTAGCTCTTTGTTCTCATAGGTCTACACAAATTTGTGTGTACAAGATCCAGAACATTTTTAGCAGAAAAGGATTTACTACTTAAACTTGTTCTTGTCAGTTTTCCTAATTGACAATCCTTACAAATACCTCTGTCAGGTTTTGTAATCTCAGGAAGTCCTCTAACAGACTTCTTCTTGCTCACCTTGACAATATTGTCAAAGTTTATGTGGCAGAGCCTCTTATGCCACAACCAATTGTTTTCCTCTTTGGTTACAAGATAGATCTTGTTTCTTTCTCTTTTGATTGATGCTATGAGGCAAGCTCCTTCCATTGAGTCCTGATAGAATAGGTTCCCTTTACTCTGTCTATCGGTAGCAACATGAGTTCCTGATTGGTTCTTGACAACACAAGAACCTTGCCCAAATTCTAACAGGTATCCCTTGTTTAGTTGAGCAACACTCATTAGGTTGTACTTGAGTCCTTCTACCCAGTACACATCCTCACATACAACATCATTGCTAAGTGCGATAGAGCATTTACCTTTGATAGCACGATGAGCATTAGTACCAAAGGTTACATATCCACCATCATTGAGCTTTAGGTTGATGAACTTGTTCTTATCACCAGTCATGTGGTGAGTGTATCCACTATCAATGATCCAGTCATCATGTTGATGAGATCTTGAGATAAGTGTCATTTCACTTATCACTTGTCTTTCTTCTTTTATTGCAACAAATGAAATTTCTTGATCTTCAGAGTCTTCAAATTCAGTCTCTGTGACTCCTTCTGCAAGATAGAATTCCTTCTTTGCTTTGTTCTTGAAGCATTTTCTCTTCCCTTTATTATCATTATCTGGACATCTTGCAACAATATGTCCTATCTTATTGCAAGAGAAACATTTTAGTGGAAGTTTACCTTTGTACTTCCCTTTTCCTCTTGGAAATCTCCTAGCGATAAGTGCTTCAAACTCATCTTGTTCCATTTCTTCAGAGAGAAGATTCTCAATAAGACTTCCAACCTTACCGGTAGAGCTATTACCGGTTTCTATTCCTTTCTTGGTGGAAGAAATATTCACATAAGATTTAAAAGAAGCTTCTTGCATGGGTAGACTGTTATCAAAATTGCTCAATTCAAATGTAGTCAACTTACCGATTAGGGAGTCCAGAGCGACTTGAGCAGTGGTCACTGATCTGAGCTCCTGTATGGCTAAGATCTTGATAGCATATTGAGGCCTCAACGTTCTTAGTATTTTTCTTATCACATCTTCCTCACTCAGTGTTCCTCCAACGCTTTTGATGGATTTCATCACTTCTTTGATTATGTTGTATTGCTCAATATCTTTTCCCTCGTTCATTCTTGTATCATCATATTTACCTCTAAGGCTTTCTACCTGAGCTCTTTGATCATGTGGGTCACCACCATACACTATTTGAAGCTTAGCCCACATCTTGTGAGCAGTGTCTAGATTTTTAATCTTTGCATAGACATAATCAAGAAGCGAGCTTGCTATCATATCCATTGTAACTGTATGCTCTTTTCCTGATCTTCAATTCATCAGGCATTGGGGTATCGGTGGGTTCAATGTAATCATGGATTACATGATTTTAGTATTGATCTCCGGTGGTCTTCAAGTACAACTTCATTCTTTTACACCACAAAGTAAAGTTTTCCTTAGAAAACTTTGGTCCTTCCTTTCTCATCATCTTATCTTTTTCTTGTTGCGGTTAAGCAACAAAGAAAAGAAACTTGGCTCTGATACCAATTGATGGTCCCAACCGGTGCTGAGAGGGGAGGGGTGAACCCACACCTATTACCGGTTGCATCCTTTCCTCGGTTCCTGTTACCGGTTACCGGTTGTATCCTTCCTTGGTGACCAGTTTCTCTTAAGATTAGTTAGAGCATGATTAGTAACAGATATAGTCTCTTCTTCTTATTTGTACAGTGTCATCGGTTTCCAAACTAGTCTCTCCTCACCTTACTGTAGTCAACTGTGTATGTCCTTGCCTCATAGATCGAACACTGGTATCCTTAGTCATAAATGACAACACCTTTTTGCCAATCAATGAAAATACCTATTTTGCCATGTACCGGTTGCATTCTTACTGGTTAATCAACTAATCCCAACACCCTCAAGATCCAATTCAAACTCTAACTCTAGCTAGCCAGATCTGTAACAACAGGCTACAACTATCTGGTAGAAATATCCAAGAAGATCTAAACTTGTGCTCGCAAGCCACCAAACAATCTTCTTGTTCCTAAGCCTCAGCCACTAGCTCTGCTCACCAAGTCACAGCTTCAAATTCCTAACTTGAATCTCTGCTCCCTTTCCACACACTGCAACACTACCTCAGACCTCCTTATATACTACTTCAGCCACAAGTCAGAAAGAAATAAATCCTAAACCCAGTCGGCTCCTAAATAAATATTAAATGCAACATTAGTCACCTCTCAAATGGCCTTGCAAATAATTAATTCTCCAAGTCGACCTCCATATCCACATAGGAGAATGCAACACACACTACAACATTAAATACATCAAGTCAGCCAAACAAATCCTCAAGAACACCAGTCGGCAAGCCAAACTGTCCAGCATTAGCAAAATAATTGAGCAAGCTAGACATAGCCGAGCACATGTCGACTGAGCATCAAAAGCCACCGAGTCCTTCAGCGACTGAGATCCTTGGCCAACACTGCAACTGAGCCACACCTCTTCAACTGAGCCCCTTGGCCAACACTGTAACCGAGAAATACATAAATCAAAACACTCCAACATGCAGGATTGCTAACTTCCCCATGATGCTCCTACATCAGACACCCCAGGTGCAAAAAGATGTTCTTAAAGGCTAGAAGAACATCTTATGGATTCAACACATAAACCCAGAACTGGTTCTTCACATACATGTCCTTCAAGCCTTCAACACTCTTACCCTGGATCCACTTCTATTTTATTTTCCTTCTCAAGTCTTTCCACGACAATCCACAGGTTTGTTCTCCATATTGATCTCCAACCCTTCCAGGATTCTACAACTCAACTCAACTCCCAAATATCATGTTCCTCCTACTGAGTGTTGTATCCAGCAAAGGCATCAGGGAAAACTTTATGCCATCCTTCTCAACAGTAAACACATTCTTGACACAGTCATGCACAACCTGCAATCATACTGCCAAGGTCAACTGAGCAATATGTGACAACTACTCATATCCACAATATCACACAACACTTGATCCTTATACTGGCTAATCTGAAAATCAACAAGACATTGCTCCCTCACTTCCAAAGCATGAACATCTTGCAACCAACCAATCCTATAAGGACAAGTATGTCTGACTCTTTTCAAACCAAGTTTCTGAACCATCTCCTCAGCTACAAGGTTATCAGTACTACCACCATCCACAATCACATTACAGATTTTACCAACAGACTTACAATGAGTCTTGAACAAATTACTCCTTTGACAAAGTTCCAATACACACTTACCAAATAGTACTTGTCGAGCCAACAAATTCTCTCCTCCCTATTCAGGCTCATTCATCGAGTCTTCATCCTCATTCACCACAATAGCTCTTCGATCACCAGCCTTCTGGGAACATTCATAAGCTCTATGTCCTTCACCATAATGAAAACAAGTACCCTTAAAGGAAACCTTACCTGTCCTCTTCCTTGACTCAATAGGTTTCGGTTCATCTTCAGCAGTCGGCTTATCCTTCACCGAGTGATCTTGTTTCTCCTTCCATCATGAATTACCATGTTGTCTCCTCTTCAACTTATCTTCTGCCTTTAGGGCATACTGATAAGAATCCTCAACCGAATCAATCTTCAGCATACCAATCTCATCTTGAATATTGAATCTCAAGCCATTCACATACCAAGCTACCTTTTCCTTACCAAGTTCTTTGTGTCCAGACTGAATAGTCAACTTGTAGAACTCCTCGGTATAGTCTTCAACAGTCAATTCTTTCTGCTTCAAGTTTTGCAACTTCTTAAACAACTCAAGTTCATAGTCAGCAGGTATGAACTTAGCCTTCAATTTAGCCACCATCAACCTCCACCGATTGATCTTCATTTCACCTTCATCTTCTCTTTCTCTCTGCAATTCCCTCCACCAAAGAGCAACATGTCCTTTCAACTTAGTTTGTGCCAACCTCACTCTAAGAGGATCTTGAATTTCTTCAAGCTCAAATAAGTCTTCTAACTCACCAATCCAATCAATCAAGTCCTCAGGTCTCAAAGTACCAGAGAAGTTAGAAACTTCCATTCGGTAACTAGCACTTAACCAAGCTCCAAATCTCTGCAACTGATCAGTTCTGTCTTCACCAAATCTGTCCCTCCAATCAGGTCTGTCATCACCACTAGATCCAACAGCTTCAAAGTCTTCAACAACTTCCTCATATCCATCATCAGTACCAAGATTCCTTGGCATACTAGCAATAGCCCTCATAATCTTAGCAATCATGTCATTCTTCATCAATTCCATCTCAGATCTAACATTTGATCTGACCTTCTCATAAATCCTTGCTTCCAAAACATCAAAGAGATATGCAATCACCCTAGGGTCCAATATTCTCGGAGGCATCTCCAAAGATCTTCGTAAACCCAAGGCAACAAATCACCACCAGATCAACCCAACCCTAGGTCCAGGTGCAAACTGCCTTAACTTCGGCGATCTGTCCACACACTCAAGAACTTCAAGCTCTAATACCACCTGATGCAGTGCAAGGCCGAGCTAATCCCAAAGGAGATGTCCAAGCCCCCAGCTAAACAACCACACAATGGAATCCAACATCAAAACAAGATCTGAAAAAATTTGAATTCTTTATTCATGAAATAAATGATTACATGCAATGTGTCGGGCTGTAAGGCCTTCCAGGTTACGACCAATTACAAAGAAAGTAGCAGTTCTGCAAGATCCCTCAAGATCCAATTCAAACTCTAACTCTAGCTAGCCAGATCTATAACAACAGGATACAACAATCTGGTAGAAACATCCAACAAGATCTAAACTTGTGCTCACAAGCCACCAAGCAATCTTCTTGTTCCTAAGCCTCAGTCACTAGCTCTTCTCACCAAGTCATAGCTTCATATTCCTAACTTGAATCTCTTCTCCCTTTTGACACACTACAACTCTACCTCAGACCTCCTTATATACTACTTCAGCCACAAGTTGGATCCTAAACATTTATTAAATGCAACATTAGTCGGCTCTCAAATGGCCTTACAAATAATTAATTCTCCAAGTCGGCCTCCAGATCCACATAGGAGAATGCAACACACACTACACACATTAAATACATCAAGTCGACCAAACATATTTTCAAGAACACCAGTCGGCAAGCCAAACTGTCAAGCGTTAGCAAAATAACCGAGCAAGCTAGGCATAGCCGAGAACATGTCGACCGAGCATCAGAAGCAATTGAGTCCTTCAACGACTAAGCTCCTCGGCCAACACTGCAACCGAGCCACACCTCTTCGACTGAGCCCCTCAAGAAACACTGCAACTGAGCAACACAGAAATCAAAACACTCCAACATGCAGGATTGCTAACTTCCCCAAGATGCTCCTGCATCAGAAACTTAGAAACCATTAGTTAGAGACGATGATAATCCCATGCTTGGATTAGCATACACACCACCACAATGTACTTTGATATTTATTGATTCTATTTATTGCATAACTGATTTATTTTCTTGAGCTTATAAAGAATGATATTGGTTACTTACCAAAACAATTTCCATTTTTAATGATAAAAAGGACAACTCATAATGGATACATAATTGATATATAGAGGAAGGCAAGGAAGCATAGGTGACACACCATCTGTATAAGTTGGCAATGAATAAAATGGTATATATCAAGTGAGGGATCTTATGGTCATATATGCGTTACCTACTATGGTGGTGTAAACAAAAGGTCCAATGCATTACTCAATGGTTGCATGCAATCAATGCCTGATTAAAATTATGTTGCTAATAATATTTATTTATAACACGTTGAATATGACATACAAAATGTCAAGACATTCCTAGCAATTTTCCCTCCAATTATAGAGGATTAAGCCATTAACATCTCTAAATGAAGATTAGGAGTAATTATCAAACTTTACTCGAGAATGAAAAGACTTGATCCAAGATCTCAACAATTTGATTATTAATCTATGTTACATGGAAACATTTCTTGTCCCTAAGGAACTCGTTTCCATCCCAGAAATGTTTCAAGGATAGTGGAATGAAAAGGAAACATCCCCCAGTTGTCCCTGATTTCAAAAAATAACACAAAACCATAGGAAACGTCCCTTGACATTTGCAAATGGCAATTCGTCCCCGAAATGTCTACAGAACACCCGAAACAAAAAAAGCATCCCCAAAATATTCAGATGATTTTTGACATTAAAAATTAAATAAAAACACGTATTTTAAATTCTTTTTGCCAAATCGACAATGTGGGGGGAGGCCACAAGGTTCGAGTTCATACCCACGGACCATAAAATTCGTGATTAAATATTTAGCAATGAAATTTGTGATTAAATATGTTTAAGATTGTATATATTAAATCATAAATATTAAAATGTATTAAAATTATAAAACAAATATTTAATTTAAGTTTTTTAATATTCATCATAATAAACATGTTAATTTTTTTATATTAAATAAAAATATATTATAATTAAATATTTAATTTGATAGCTTTTCCAAAGATTATTTCAGATCAGCAGAGAGGTTTTGTCCTGGGTAAGGACACACTTGAAGGAGCTTTGATTGCTCATGAGGTTTTACATTTAATCAAGGTTCAAGGTCTTCAATCAATGGTCCTCAAATTGGACATGATGAAAGCCTATCACAGAGTTAATTGGTCTTTCTCGAAGAAGATTATGCAGAAGCTGGGTTTTAATTATAAGTGGATTTTGGCTTGTGTTAAGGGGCTAAATTTTCAGTGTTGGTAAATGGATCTCCATGTGGTTTCTTCTTGTCTTCTCAAGGGGCCAAACAGGGGGATTCATTGTCCCCTTTTTTATTTATCATTATGGCAGAAGGTTTAAGAAGATTGATATCTTATAAGAATTCTTAGGGTAGCTGCGAAGGGATAACCCTCCATCATTCTCAGTTATCAGTCACACATACTTTATTTGCAAATGATTCTTTATTGTTTTGTAAAGGTTCCATTCGAAAGGCTAAAGTGATCAAGGAAACATTGTAAGAATATTGTATCCTCTCGGGGCAAAAACTAAACATTTCCAAGTCCAAGATTTTCTTTTTTAACATTCCACGAGATATCCAAGCAGTTGTTAAGAATATGTTTGGATTTGAAGTAGCAAAAACTCCAATCAAATATCTGGGTATTCCCTTCTTCCAAGTGCAAAGCTTCATTATGGGATAATGTCTTACAATCCATTAGAGATAGGATAGCTTCTTGGAAGGAAAGATGGCTATCTCTTGTGGGCATAATGCTTCTTGTGAGGTTACTTCTCTCTTCCATACAAAATTATATCATGACAGTTCTCTTAGCACCTAGGGAAGTTATGGAAAAGATAAGGAAATTCCTTAAAGATTTCATTTGGAGAGGTAACATGGATGGTGTTCCGAAGGTCCCTCTTGTTTCTTGGGATAAGATTTGTTTACCTAAAGACTGTGGAGGGTAGGTTTGCATAGTTTATATGAAAGAAATATTAGTTTAGGTGCCAAATTATCTTGGAAATTGTATGAGAACCCGAGATCTCTTTGGGCTAGAATCATTCGGATAAAGTATTTGGATAGCAATGACCCTGCCAGGATTTTCACAATCAGGAATCCTCCTCTAGGATCTGCAATGTGAAACTTTGTTATCAAATGCAGACAAGTGATCCTTCTGCATCTATCATGGGTGGTGAATTCAGGTCATTAGGCTAACTTTTGGGAGGATTCATGGAATGGACTGCCATCCATTTCATCTTTCCCAGGCATTTCCCTTTCAACTATAGAAACTTTACAAACGCACTGGGGGATGAAAGTGAACGATTGCATTGTTACATCTACGACAGGTGATGGAGTAAAGTCAGATTGGAAAAATATTTCACATCTTGATCTTCCTCAGGATCAGAAAGATGTTCTACTTGGTATCCTTGAACAAAGGCCCCTCCATCTTAATTTGGAAGAAGATAGGTTGATATGGTCAGCAACATCATACAACATATATTCAATCAAATTAGGATATCTTCATTTGACTAGTAATAGATGGATCCCAAGTAAACACCTTTTCCATTTTTGTTGGCATGCAACAGTCTTGCCCAAAGCCGGTTATTTCTCATGGTTGGCAATTCTTAAGAGAATCATCACTAGTGATCGCCTTCTTAGATTAGGTATTGTAGGTAGCTTCCAATGTGTCATGTGTGATAATTAATTAGAAGACTCTAATCATCTACTAGTGTCTTGTCCTTTTGCTCAAGATATTTGGTACTAGATTCTAGGTAAGTTGGGTTGGCATGGTCCTTTGTCGGCCATCCTTACGGACCTTCTGGCTCAATGGCCGCTACTCAATAAAGATACATTATTTGCTCAGATTTGGAGAGTGATCCCAATGGCTGTCACTTGGCCCATTTGGTGGGATAGAATTAAGAGAATCTTCAGAAAGGAGAAGTGCTCAGTTGATCAAGTGTGTGAGGTAGGAAAAATCAGTCCCGGACATGGTTAATGCTTATACAATGAGGTCAAAGTCCCTATCTTCCTTGTTTTCATCTCAAGATTCTAAGATATTGAATTCATGGCCCCTCATTACTATCTTGTTCAAAGGAGTATTGATTGGTAAGCAATCCATGAGGGAGAGAAAGAAGGATGTTAAGTAGGAGCCGCTTGATGAGCATTTTGTTAAGCTTAATTTTGATGGAGCCTCTAAAGGCAACTCAGGGATCTCAGGGGCAGGATAGGTACTGAGGGACTCTGTTCTACAATTATCCAAGCAACTTGCTCCAGGATTCCTTTTGGATCCAATAACATAGCGGAGGTCAGGGCCTTGCTCATGGGATTAGTTCTTGCCAAATCAAGTGGTATCAAGAAAATCCATATCAAAGGGGACTCTCAAATCGTTATCTCAACTCTCATATCTAGAAATCCATCTAGCTAGGAGATTTATTATATCCTCAAAGAGCTCTGGATGCTTCTTTCTCAATTCGATGAATATAAAATATCAAATTGTTTTAGGGAGGAAAATTGGTTAGCTGATTGGTTAGCTAATAGAGGTGTGGGTTTGGATAAAGGCTTGGTTTATTGGCAAAATGATCCTCTCATTTTGTCTTTAATCCAAGAATAGGGACATGAATGGGTAATGAGGGAGGTTTCCATTCCGTCTAAATGACTAGTTTTTGGCTAAATTCTAGCACGAAACAGGTATTCGGGATATACAGGCATTCATGTGTGATCCTCATGGATGTTGTATTATGACCAATTTGATATTAAGTCACCATAATGTTTTTCCTCATAATGGTTGATAGGTGGTTTGTACCTTTATAATAGATTTTTATTCCTTTTGAGATATCTTTTTGCATTCGGTAGCCAAGAAGGTACCACTGGCGTCACCTTCATGTGTGTGTTCGAACCTCTTGTTAATTATTGTTCTTAGTACCAGTGCAAGTTCACTCCCTTCAGCATTGATGTAGCGATAACATTGGGAATTGATCACTTGGCTTTCAGGCCTCCAAGGACAGATTGATATCCTCTAATTTGTGCGAATTGATGATTGTTTCTCTCTTTTAAATGTCTCGCCCTCCTCTGGTTTTGCTATCATATTGTGTTTTCTTCAATCAGGAATTTTATTCCTACCTCCTGCGTTTAGTTTTGTTCTAGCTGGCTTCGGGGGTAATGGAGTACAGAGCTTTGAATTTCCACATACGCCTAATGATTAATCATTGGGAGTGCCTGATTTCTGATGACTATCTTCATCGCCATATGTGTGTGGTCTTCAAGTCTCTGCCAGATGAAGTGGAAGAGGTTTGTCTGTAAGGTTATCGGTGAGAATATCCTGCTCCCTTCTTCACCTAGAAGCTTGTTTCACTCCCAAGTGCTCTCGGTTTTGCTGTGAAATTTCTTTGATTTGATGCAAGACTACATTCTGTTTATGGGTATGGTGGCCAAAATAGTTAGAGCGGATTTTGCCCCAACCAAGAGCATTCACAAAGCTATCATGGAGTATAATCTCAAAGGCTCCCAAGCTTGGGTTGGTGGTCTCTTCTCCCTGGGATATCTTGACAAAGACGTGGAGTATGTCAAGCTTTTTGACGCCTTCAAACTTGGTGTAAGGAAGGAATAAGGTGGCTTTCAGGAAAGACATGGCGAAATTGGTAGAATTCATACCAATTTCTGTGATGGCAGATGCTTACAACCTTTTTGATAGCATGGATGTGATTTTATCTTATGTGCACAATGACGGTCTCGCTGCTTCTTCCAACCCAAACAGTGTTGTTCCTGATGACTCTTCGACTTCTTCTGAGGAAATGGCCTCAGCTTCTCAGTCTTGTCACTGCCCTTGCCATTGTCATGGTAAGGTCAGGCCTAGGGGCTAAATTTCTAGGGGATCACTCTTTTTTTATCCGAACCTCGTGTTGGCTAAATTTTTGGTCTCGTTTATTGGCTTATATGCCTCAATTTCTAGTTCTTATATATATATATATATATATATATATATATATATATATATATATATATATATATATATATATATATATATATATATATATATATATATATATGTATAAGGGTCCTTGGTTGGGACATCATAATATCTTTCAATGGAGTTTCTTTTCTCATTTTGTTGCATCAGGGTGTTTTTTGGGGTTTTTGGTTAAATGTTCCTGCTATGTAAACTCTTGGGGTAGTTTTGCGGATCGTTTATAGTATTCGGTTTGGTTGTACACTTTTGTATTTTAGCTAAGAAAGGAGATTTTATTTATTGCTTCTTTCCTCGTGGAGCCCTACTGAAGTAGTTTATAAATATAAATAAAATATAATGGCTCTGTCCATTTTTATCAAAAAAAATTGATAGCTTTTAAATATTTAATTATTAGAATGAACACAATTCAAGATATATATATATATATATAAACTTTAAGGTCATTGAACTTAAAATTTAAACATTCATTGGATGATCCATTTCTGTCAAAGGGAGATAGTGATTCAGATTGTTGATGTTTTGTAGTTTCAGTCGGATAAAAGCTATGAGTCAATACTAGTGAAGATATATATATATATATATATATATATATATATATATAATCATAATTGTCATTATATTAGTTACATAATAATGAATAGACATGTCCCATGAAGGGACATGTCTCTTCTTGTCTCATTCTCAATATAAATGTAAGAGAGTAGTTTGTTGATGGTGAATGTGTGACTGTCTCAGAAAATAAAGTCTCTGTACGAGGACCATATCTCACAAATACACTGTTGGATTTTGCTGAATTTTGGATATGTTAGTGATAATCAAATTTAGAAGAATCTCACTAGAGCGATTGGTGAGAAAGTGTCGTGTTCAAAAGTTATGACTGACTGTGTACGGGTCTGCAAAATATGTAAAAGAGCGAGGTTCCTTCTTTAAAAGCCTAACCACTTGAAGGGAGATTAGATAAGATTGAAGGTTTTCATAGTGTATAGAACCTTTGGATATTCAAGACAGGTCACATGAAGAATTCTGGTAATGTTCCAGAATGACATCATTCTGTGAATTTGCATGATATTTTCTATATGGGCTCACCTTACAGAATGAAATACTTGAAATTTATAAAAGATAAGTATTCCATGTTTTATTAATAAACATAATTTTTTTAAGTTTGTAATTCATGTTATACTATTGGTTAGT
This sequence comes from Chamaecyparis obtusa, assembly GCA_027943335.1. NCBI lineage: Eukaryota > Viridiplantae > Streptophyta > Pinopsida > Cupressales > Cupressaceae > Chamaecyparis > Chamaecyparis obtusa. The sequence goes on along the minus strand of BSBK01010231.1, from coordinate 181,261 downwards.
AAACTCGTGTATGCTTCTATCATTGGTATTTTTGGGTGAGATTGTTTTGTGAGATATTTGTAATCTCTCTCTGACATACCTTCAAGATGGAAGCACAAGAAAATTGCATTCAAGGGAGAAAGAACTTAATGCTTACAAACGAATTGATGATTGAGACCAGATGCAGAGGGAATCTAACATTTCAAAAGAAGACGAGAGGTTGATACAAAAACTTGAGCTTCAGAGAGAGCAAATAGAGGATATGGTTAAATTAAGTTTTGATAATCTTGGTCATATTGATTCAGAGGGAGTAGTCCATACTGAGATGGATTCGCTAGTGATCAAGAATCTATAACAATCATAGGACTAGGAATCATGGATGCCTTTTGGGCCTTGTGTAAATCACGAGGAAGTGACGACTTCCAAAATGATTATCACTTATATTTGTTAAAGTTATTGGAAGGTGCTGATCTTACAATAACTTGATCTTCTATCATGATAGACATCTTATGATGGCTGAAATAGATCATGATAGATGATATCTTGCACGGTGGATTGAGTTCCTTAAACATGCCACGATCTTCTATTGTGATAGACATCTTATGATGGCTGAAACAAATCATGATAGATGATAGGAATTTTCCTATGGTAAGTATTATTGAGGGTACATGTGCACATTACCTATAGGACATTTTTGAGTTATGGTGAATATCGTGAGACTTGATATTCTTGGTCAAACCATATCTCTGATATCGTATTGAGGTGATATCTAAAATATTTGTTGAGTACCTGGTGGACATCATGAGACTTGATGTTGGTAGGCCAATACTCTGAGTACATGGTGAATATCATTTGACTTGATATTCTATGGTTATTACTCCTAATATCATGAGATGATATTCTTATGAATCTATGAGTTATGGTGAATATCATGCGACTTGATATTCCTAGTCAGACAATATCTCTGATATCACGATATGATATCTTCTGATCCTAATCATGTGTTTAATCTTCCCTAGCTAGGAGGGAGTTTTGATGTTTTGTAGCTTCAGTCAGATAAACATTATGAGTCAATACTAGTGAACATATGTATATATATATATATTTAATATATATGTAAATATTAGAGAAATTAATATAATACTCGAGATATTATATATATGTATGTATATGTATATATATAATCATAATTGTCATTATATTAGTTACATAATAATGAATAGACATGTCTCATGAAGGGACATGTCTCTTCTTGTCTCATTCTCAATATAAATGCAAGAGATTGTTGCATTTGGAAAACACATACAATCAGATAGTGCTATTACATTTGCAACGATCCTAAAAACCTTAATACAAATGATTATGAGCCTTTGGATATTTGATAGCTAGAATGAGGCTTAGTTTCATAGGTTGTGCCTGTTATATTTTGTTGCTTGAGACTTTTGGATGCATGTTTGAGGCATTTTGATTTGGATATTATATTAATAGACCATGGTTTTTAAGTTTGAGACTATTCTTATAATGTTATATATTGCCTTGTTAATAATCAATTATTGACATATCTCTTTCTCACTTTCCCCCTCTCTATCTATAATATTTTAATATATTTTAAAAAATTATAACACATATTTTTAAAAATTTGTATATTGTCGTCCCCTACCATTCCCTATTTTTGGCACTTTAGGAAACGTTCCCCATCCCCAAAACGTCGTGGAACATAGTTATTAATCAATTCTAGCAGAATTCACATTTCTGCAACCTCTAAATAAATTGACAACATTTAAATTACAAGCATTGAAAGGAAAAAGAATATTCTCTTAAAACTTTATTGCAACAATAATATAAGACACAAAAATGTTTGTATTCTATTGGTAGATTTCCTTTGACCTTAATCCTGGTGTTGACAAAATAAAGAAGAATGAACAAAATTAATCACAAGGATCTACAAATATATGAACTTGCCCTAGCAATAAGGGATTGTTCTTGTTAAGAGTTGCACATGGGTCCTTGTATGAAGAACAATTCTATAAATTACAATTCAGAATTCTGGCTAATATTATCACATTCATATCTTTGAATAGATGATACTTTGTTTGGCACTCCAAGATTATTGGATAAACTATAATTCAACACAAACAATCTTATTTTCTTATAAACTAAAACATCTTTGAACATGGTTTCCCTCAAGACTAAATGGATCGCATTTCGTATGTCACATTGCTTTGTTGTAATTCCTTCTCAGGCATGCAACCTATCACTATGGTCATTAAAAGCATATGAAAAAACTTAAGGTGTTTTGTAACAAAAGAATTACCCTTTTGGCAATTCATTCATGCCCTCTATGTTGTATTAAACAATTTATGTAAGTCTTTATGATGTCATGTATATAAAACACTCGTATTGTCAGCATATAAATCTCAAATTGATGGCAAGAAGTGCTTATTAGGATAACAAGCTCTTCCCCAATAATTCAAAAAGAAATCTTTAACCAAAAAAACAATAGTTTGCACATCATTATAGCTGGAAAGAAAAAGTCACAAGGCATGATTGCTCCTGCTCAATATGGTCACAAGAACTAAATCTAATCCATCAGCTAATATAAATTCTTTGTACAGGTTAGTTTCCTGCACCAATAGCACAAGTATGATGGTGTTTTCTGATTTATGGCATATGCCTGACTAAAAGATTATTCTTCACGCCTGGGACGGTTGCGAGCAGGTGAAAGAATACGATCTGCTTCTTCAATAGTGTCATCCAAACTATCTTCTTGTATTCCACGTCTCTTCATCCGTGAGCGTCTTCTAGTAGTCTGTGTTTTTCCAGTGTCCACAGAACAAACTAAATTATATAGATCTGACACTAGTACTGTGAGTGATATATGAGCTTTTTGACTTCAATACGTGTCATAAGAATAATATTTGCAAACCCAACATATGCCTTGTTCGTCAATAAACTGCCTAGAATGATAATCAACTATGAAATTGAAATAACAAGGATAAATATTCACAGTTCTCCATCAAATACAATCCAAACGAAAGCTGTGTTTAACATACTTTCAAAGTTGTCTAATATGCAAGCAACTTACTGTAATAAAAAAATGGTGATGCAGATTTTAATTAAGTTATTTCTTCATTTCATTCAATGTTCTCTCACAAAAGAAGTAGCTGATATGGAAAAGGGCACAAACCACTCAATGCTCTTATATTTCTACATTAAGGGTTCTTAAACATGGATGATTTTCTATGGCAGTTTCAATTTAATAGCTATACATGCTAGCAAATTGCTGGAAGACTACCATACACGCTAACCAGAGACCAGATGTCCCAAATATGAGATCCTCACAGCTTTGTGCATATGCTTAGCCTTTTCATTTGCTGTATTGAATATTACCCTCTACTGGTATTCTATACTAATGTGTGAGGATGGCAATTTTTGGACAATGCAAGATCCAAGTGGAGAGCTCTCCAGAGGTTTGGAGTGACTGAAAACAAGGCAAAATACAGAGTGGTATAGATATCATCACAAGCTATTTAGGAACTTCTACTTAAACATAGTCAAAAGCCAACAGACACTAGTGCTAAAATAGTCAAGATGACATTCTGATTCAACTCATGATGGAAAATTTTCGTCATCTCAAAGAGAAAACTTGAAACCATTCAAATCCCTTGGTACCAACTGATCTTCATTCTCCTTATAATCTAGTCTTATGAAATGCTCATAGAACACATCAGTTTATTCTTGTATATTATGTTCCTTTTGTCTCAGTTTTAAATGGTTGGAAAAGCTTTAATAATAGTGCAAACACATGACTTCCCTCTTAAGCTTGAATTCCATTTTGTTCCAAAACCTTATCATATCTTTCCATTATCCCCTCCTAAATTGTCCTTTATCTTTGCAACTTCGTTTCATTCTTTTGTGCTTCTTCATTTCATTAAGCACAAGGAACATGGAGTTATCTACATCACAGACTAGATTTCCTAGCAAGTTTCCGCAGAGACCCTTATCATAGAGTTTGCTGCAGAGGAAGGACAAGAAACTAGGTTTTACTAGATTTCTAGGGCAGTTGGTGGTGCACCTCATGATTCAAGGGATGAGTTGAGATGAAAGAGACTTTTCTTTCACTCTCATGAACCTCGGACACCTGTACATAAGTGTAGAAGTGGGGGAAAGGCCCACTAGATTGAGATCTTCAAGGAACCTAGTGATGATGAGTAGCATGAGCATATGGATGTGGAGATAGACACAAATGAGCACTAGGGTGATTTGGCACACATGGATGGTGAAATTGCAATCCTTACTAAGACTCATTATCATGCCTTAAGAGTAAGGGCATTATGCAAGGACAATGACTAGTTGTGTTAATTGATATTAGGGGTACCCACATTTTCACTGATTTTTCCTATGTGAAGAAGCGAGGTTTGCAAGGGGAGGAACATGATGGTTTTTGGGTGCAGACAGAGAGTGGCACAATGTTGCATTGTGTTAATTGTGTTCCACAATTGAGCATGACTTTGGGTAAATTATGCCCTTACTGATGACTTTTTTGTGGATGACATCAAGGATATCAACATTGTGTTGGGTGTTAGTCCACATGTCACAAACTTTTGGCCTACACAATTGAGTTACACAGCAGATGGTAGGAAGGTTCTATTACATTACTTATCTTCAAATACTCCTAGAGTCATTTCAGCTAGAAGAAAGGAGAGTTTTTTGGCATTCAGAGGTCAAGTGGGCAGTGCAGTATTTCATTTCAGATAGCTCTAGTGATACATGACAGCATGAATATAATGTTGGCATACAGGGCTTATTGGACAAGCATAGTGTGGTGTTTTTAGATCTATTGCATGGTCTACCTCCAGATTGTGGTTTTGAGCATTTTATTGAGCTTGTGGATAGCAAGCCAGTTTGTTACAGATCCCTCCCATCATACTAGACGATTTATGGATGAGATTGGGAAGACTAATTGGAAGTTGCTGGATGCAAGACAACTAGGCCTAGTTCTAGCCCCTTCACTTCTTTTAGTGTCTTGGTGAAGAAGAAGGATGGTACCACAAGGATGTGCACCGATTATCATGCATTAAAAAAGATCAAGGACAAGTATCCTATTCCGCATATTGATGAACTGAAGGAGGAGCTACATGGAGCGGTCTATTTCTCCAAAATAGATCTTTGTTCTGCATATCATCAGATTTGGGATTGGGAGAAGGATGTGCACAAAATTGCTTCCGGGTGCCACTTTGGACATTCTGAGTATTTGGTGATGTTCTTTGGGTTATCAAATGTGCCAACTACTTTCAAGTCTTGCATGAACCATGTATTCAATAAGCAGTTGTTGAAATTTAGGTTGGTATTCTTTGACAACAAATTGGTATATAGCAGGATGTGGGAAGGACATACATGACACCCTAATTAGGTGTTAAGTATCTTAGCAGCTGACTCCCTTTTTGCAAAAGCCTAAGTGTGAGTTCGGTATGATCAATTTGTTATATTTTGGATGTCATTGGTGAAGGTGGTGTGAAGGCGCATAGGGAGAAGATACAAACTATACTTGATTGGGCACCGCCAAAGAACATTCCCATTAAGACATTTCATTGGTTTGTGCACATCCTATAGACGGTTTGTGAAGGGATTTTCTTCATTAATTGTTCCTTTAATGGATTTGACCGAGAAGGGTGCCTTTTTTGGACAAATGAGACTCAAAAGATCATGGATCATGAAGGTAATGAGTACTTGTCTCATTTTGGCTTTTGTCGGATTTCTCTAAACCTTTTGTGCTTTAGTGTGATTTTCGTATTGGGGCTGTTTTGATGCAAGACAAGCATTCAATTGCTTATGAGAACTGCAAATTGAATGAGGTTGAGAAGAGGTTCTCTACATATGACAAGGAAACGTTGGCAATCAAGCATGCACTTGAAAAGTTCTGCCAATATCTTGTGGGCAGCAAGTTTACAGTGAGGATTGATCATAACAGCCTCAAGTATTTCATGGAACAAAAGGGATTAAATGAGAGACAACAACATTGGGTGAGTAAGCTTCAAGGATGTGACTTTGATCATAGCACTGGCTATCTGTTGGCATAAAGCTTAGTTGTCATCATTGGCAAACATCAAACACACCGGTACTCATGATAGAACAACAGTGGTGAACTGCTAGAATTACTAAGTAAATAGTGTACCTTAACCAGTCACATTTATACCGGTCCGGTCTTGTCCAACCGGTCTAGCCAGACACCACAGGAATGCAGATGACTAATAGGTTGCACACCGGTTTGCACTCCATTGCAAATTTACCGGGCAGTGCTTTATAATCCGATCCAGATTATGCGGAGCATTTTTCAATTGAACTAGAGTTAGCTTTTTTCCATTGAATTGGAGTTGGCTTTATTTTCTGCAAGCGTTTAGAGGTAAACAAAAGATCTATTTGCAATCTTTTTAATCAAGAGTTTTGCATGCAAGATTTTTGGGAGTTACAGCTTGGCGACATTGTTTGGTGTAATTTTAATAAGATAATTTCTTATAAATACATGTCATCATGCATGAGAAAGAGAGTTGTTGAAAATCAAGAGCAAAGAGCGAACAGAGCATGAGAGTTGAGTCTTTTGAGAAGGGATACAGTCACAAAGAGTGAAAGAGAGAAAGATTCAACGACCAAGCAAAGGAAGGAGTGAACAAGTATGATCTGAATCGACAGATACAGTGTCAAAATAAGATCATTGCTTTTCTTATGTGAAGAACATTTAAATCCCTTAATTAGGGTGAACCCTAACAGGTTCTATTGTATAAATCCCTTCATCGGGTAACATCTTTGTTGATGTTTTAAGTCCTTTGATAAGGCAACTCCTCACAGGGTCAAGATCTTAACCGAGCTCTTTTTAAATCCCTTAACCGGGTAGCACTCTAACCAGTGCTTTGTAAGCCTTTAACATGGCAACTTTATTACTGTAGTAGTGGAGTTTCGTGGGTTCTGTTTCACTGTAGTTTTTTCCTTCTAACTGAGGGTTTCCACGTATAAATCTTGTGTTGACCTGTGCATTTGATTTCTGTTTATGATTGTCAAAGCATTCTTTTATTTCCAGTATTAACAGGAATATTAAACAGAGAAAAGAATAAAAGAAATTGAATTTACTGATTCACCCCCCCCCCCCTCTCAGTAACCGGTTAGGATTAACAATTGGTATCAGAGTCAAGTCCTCAGGAATAGAAAGCTTAACCGCTTGAGAAAAAAGTCATGGAGGGTTATAGGTATCAGAAGCAACTGGAAGAAGCAAATCAAACTATTGCTTCTCTTGAAAACAAACTGAGAAGATCTTTTGCCAACAGAAAAGAGTTGGCCTTACAACTGAGTGAAAGTCAGGAAACAATTGAAGAAGTCTCTGAACATAGTGGTTCTGATGAAGCAGTCTTTGATCTCATGGAGAAAAAATTGAATCTTACTGATCAAATCTCCAATTTAAAAAGAGAACAGGAAGGTCATGCTCTGAGGATGATCAAACTCATTGAAGTAAGAAGAAAAGCTGAGGATGAGAAGAATAGTGCCAAGGAAGCACAATTGACTGCTGAGAGAGCAAGAAACCTAGCTGAAGATGCATTAAGAGAGAGTGATGCTCTCATATTGCAACTGCATGCAGACATGCAAGATAAATCAGGAGAATACAATCATGCATGAACACTTGCATGATAAAGATGGGGCATGCAAAGAAATGGCCGTTGAAGTTGAAAAATTGAAAGAACAGATGAAAACTCTTGAGAAGAGGAATGAGAAACTTAGAAAGTATATTGAAAGTTCTAAAAAGCTTGACGAGCAACTGAAAGCTCAAAGAAAGCACAAGGATCCGACAAGACTTGGGTACATCGGTCAAAGCAACAAGGAAACCGATGAGTCCTTTAGAGTCGAGTAAAGCAAGAAGGATAAGAAGAAACCAATCGGAGACAAAGGTAAAAGAGTCTTCAAACCCTCTTGCAAACATTGTGGAAAACCGGGTCATAAATCAAATGATTGCAAGAATGCACCAGTGAAACCTTTCACCACTAACAGTTACTACAGCAACAGTTACAAGTATGGTCACAAGACCTTTGAATGTAGGTCACGTTCTAACAATGTGTCCAATGGAAGTAGGGGAAGCTCTTACCCTGAGGACAATTGCAAACGCCGAAGTAACTCGACTCACCAATTTGAAATCCGACAGTCGTTTGATGACTGTGACCAACATTGCAGATGACGGTGTCCGGTTTGCTATTGCTGTCATTGGTTATGAAGTTTACTAGTCAAGCAACCTCAACAACATACTAGGTGGTGCAATACATGCAACACACAGGATCATGCACAATAATGCTTAGTATGACATTTGCGCTATGCTGAGCCAGATTTTTTAGAACCTGAAGAAGCTCAGTATGGAGAAGAAGAAATTTATGAAGTATGGGACACTATTGGTATGTCTCTTTTTCTACTATCAAAATTTCTTTCCAGGTATAGGCAAGGTTACCTGGTTATCAGACAAACCGGTAATGGTCCAAATAGGTGAAATAGTTAACAGTTCGAGGAACCGGTTTAACAAAGTAATGCCTGATTACTTTGATGCTTATCAGCTAAGAATGCATCTGAGGGAAAGAATTCATTCTACTACTACAAAGGAGTACAAGGATGAAATTTGCTTCCTGGTGAGCACTGATCACTGTATCATCCAGGCTGTTGAGCCGAGAACCGAGTTTGCACCAGAGCTTGGTTATGAGATTTCAACCAAGACTGCCAAAGCTTACGCTGAGGCACTTCAAGAAAGTAACTTGGATCTCTCTAGCAACCGGTTTGGCACTTACGAGGAGATAAGTACAAGTCTGAAGAAAAATGCACCTTCTAAGGCACCAAAGAAGGTATATGTCAAATGGTCTCCTACTCCAAGGAAAAGGAAGCCAATTGTGCAAGAACCACAAGTTCAGAAAAAGAAGGCACAACCAGTGACAACCGAACAATCACAAGGTGAGGACTCGGAGGAAACAACGACAGAAGAAACCACCACCTATCTCAAAAAGAGGAAGATCGGGAAACCGGTAAAGGAGGATGTACCAAAAGCAAGGAAACCAACCATAGATGAAATGGTTGAAGGAGTAAAGAAAACAGGTAGAATGGGTGCTGTTGGAAGAAGATATGAGCTAGCAAATGATGATGATAGGAGAAAATTGGAAGAGCCTGTAGTATACTATCTTCACAAGTTTAAATTGACTCCTACTGAGATTTATGGCTCAATATCTGTAGAGCTACATGAGATCATTGAAGGAAGATGGAAAACTTCTATAGCTAAGGAGAGAGAGCTAAGGATAAGGGCACTGCTAGAAATGCAAAACCATTTGAGTCTGCTAGAGGCAACCAATCAAGAAGATCTGTACAAACAAAGCTTTAACATCAGGAAGAGGATTGGTCAAGGCCTGATAGGAGAAGTTGATGTAGTTCATAATGAAGGGGTTGCCATCTGGACAACCGTTCTTAAGCAGCAACATCAAGCTGAAGCCAAATGTCAAAAGACCTCGGTGCAACCGGAAAAGGTCACCGGCAGAGGGAAGGGCATTCTGGGAGTCGAGACACCGGTCCAATCCAAGCTTGCAACTAAACCGGCCATCGTAGACATCACCGAAGAAACAGGTGGTGATCTAACTCCACAACCTATCCTTGCATCTCCAGATAAAAGGTAAATCTCAAACCCTAACTGTTGATGATATAGTTGATGAAATTCTAGACTTTGGAAAAGTAAGCAATGCTGCTAAGTGGTTCAGTGCTTTAGGCATTGATGATAAAGATAAAATTGAAATTGCTTTGTTAGAGAGCTTTCTAGATTTCAACCGGGGTCCTAAGGACTACAGGCCCCTCTTCCTAGCTGAACTAAACAAAAGGCTAATGACTAAATGGAGAGCCAGTTTAGCAAAGAACGATAAAATCTTAGGGAAGTTTTGGAAAAAGTTAAACCAGATCTTGATGAAGATGCAGTCAAGATTTTGTTGGAAGCAGAGTCACTTAATATGGATATAAGAGACGGGGTGGTCAAAATAATAAATGGTCAAGATAAAGAAGTGTATAAAGAAACAGTCCAACTATGGAAGAATTATGACTTCAACACTCTACAGAAGGGACGAGAAAATAACATTTAAAAAGATTTCTATTGAAACACCTAAGTCAACAGGTCCTTAGGACATCTCTCAAGATGAATAGGCGAAGGAGATGGTTCCACCGGAACAGTTCACAACTAGTGAACAAGTCACAACAAGTGATCAGGGTACAACCGGTGAGAAGGATAATACCGGTGAACAGTTCACAACCAATGACTAGGTCAACATTGGTGAAGAGATTCCAACAGGTGTACAAAATACACTACTCAGACCAGCTGAAAAAGAAATAGGGGAGTCATTAGCTAAGGTGACTGAAGAAAAGGAAACTGAGAAAGTTGAGACAGTCAAGAGTGATCAACAGGTTGCAACGGAACAACCCGAAGAAGAGCAACAACTAGAAGAACAACAACAAGAGCCTCAACATGTGGAAATGGAGGAAGAGAAGAAGCTTTTTGAAGAAGAGCCTGATAAGGACATCAAACAGAAGCAATCGGTAGATGTACCAAGAGCTTCTTCATCAAAGAGAAAGCTATCTTTTGTAGCTGACTCTGAATCCAAAAGAGGGAAAGTTAACACTTCTCCAACAGGCGACACTATGGTTGACATAAGCAAAATGTCAACTAGACAGCTGAAGAAGCTCACAAAGAGAAAACAGGACATGGTTCTCACAAGTGTGAAAAATATTTTGTACAATTTTGTACCTGACACTGACATAGATGAAGAGTAACCAATAATTGATCAACTAGAAATACTGGCACAAGTGATTGGTGAAGATATTGCAGATCCAGAAATAGTTGCCATTGATCATTATGAGAAGAAAAGAATAACAATTCTTCATGACAAGGTTGAAGAACTTAAAGCCACTGTGGTTACCAGCACTGGTGAACTAAAGCAAGAGGTACAAGACGCTGGGAGGTTAATTACAAAAACTTCAAACTTTGAAGATTTCGTAAAAGATGTAACAGAGAGAACCAAAAGGACAACATAAGAGCTCAAGGAGACTACATCAAAGTTTGATGGAAAGACCTCTTCTACGACCAAGTATAGTCGTGAGCTAACAAGTTTAGCTCTCACATTGAGAAAGGCATTAGAAGAAAACACTAAAATAATCCAAGATCTTATTGGATTTCAGCTATTCATCACGCCTACTTTTGATCTGATGCAGAAAACAACAAACGATGTTGATAGACTTCTCAATGAGCCTGACTATAAGACAATTGAGGATATGGAGAACCTAATTGTCTCTCTACAAGCTATGAAGTATACCTTAGATCAAGTCACAAGTACTTGGAAACCCTTCCAAGTTTCTGCCAAGAAGATTTATAAGGATATCTTCAACAAGCTCCAATTATGAGGAATACACACCCTTTGTCCCTTGGAGGCAAAAAGGGGAAGATTACTTTCAGCAGATTGGTAGAGAAATGAGAAGTTACCGGATGAGACTGATTAGATGACAGGGAGAGTTCAGACTGGTACCACAGGATACAGGTAGAGTAGGTCTACAGGGGAAGTATCAGTTGATAGGGTGATACTCTATAGGGAGTTTGTGTGATGTGTTTTGTCACCAATGCCAAAGGGGAAGATTGTTGGCATAAAGCTTAGTTGTCATCATTGGCAAACATCAAACACATTGGTACTCATGATAGAACAACAGTGGTGAACTGGTAGAATTACTAAGTAAATAGTGTACCTTAACCGGTCATGTTTATACTTGTCCAGTCTTGTCCAACTGGTCTAGCCAGACACCACAAGATGCAGATGACTAACAGGTTGCACACCGGTTTGCACTCCATTGCAAGTTTACCGATCGGTGCTTTATAATCTGATCCGAATTATGCGGAGCATTTTTCAGTTGAACTGGAGTTAGCTTTATTTTCTGTAAGCGTTTCGAGGTCATCATGCATGAGAAGGAGAGATGTTGAAAATCAAGAGCGAAAAGCGAGCAAAGCAAAAGTGAGTCTTCTGAGAAGGGATACAGTCACAAAGAGTGAAAGAGTGAGAAAGATTCAACAGCCAAGTAGAGGAAGGAGTGAATAGGTATGATCTGAATCGACAGATACAGTGTCAAAATAAGATCATTGCTTTTCTTGTGTGAAGCACATTTAAATCCCTTAATCAAGGTGAACCCTAACAGGTTCTATTGTATAATCCCTTCACCGGGTAACATCTTTGCTGATGTTTTAAGTCCTTTGATAAGGCAACTCCTCACAGGGTCAAGATCTTAACCAATCTCTTTTTAAATCCCTTAACCGGGTAGCACTCTAACCAGTGCTTTGTAAGCCTTTAACAAGGTAGCTTTATTACTGCAGTAGTGGAGTTTCGTGGGTTCTGTCCCACCGTAATTTTTTCCTTCTAACCGAGGGTTTCCACGTATAAATCTTGTGTTGACCTGTGCATTTGATTTTTGTTTATGATTGTCAAAGCATTCTTTTATTTTTAGTATTAACAGGAATATTAAACAGAGAAAAGAATAAAAGAAATAGAATTTACTGATTCACCTCCCCCCCCTCTCAGTAACTGGTTAGGATTAACACTATCGTCCTCAAACATATGGTCAAACAGATATTGTAAACAAATGGCTTGAAGGTTGCTAGATAAATCGTGTTTCAAGGTAGCAAAAGGTGTGGGCAAGGTGGTTACATTTAGCAGAATTCTGCTTCGACACTACATATCATATGAGCACAAGTATGACCCCTTTCAAATCTTTGTATGTTTATGAAGCTTCTACCTTTATGGATTTGGTTTTTTCGGATTCTAAAGCTCCATGACGCAGTCAAGGATGGAGGATCCAAGAATGGACAGTCCAAACCTTGCAGCCAACATCAACACAACGGAAAATACACAACACAACAAGATATAACCAGAATTCAACTTGTATTCGTCAATAACCGAGCATTACATGCAACATGCTGAGCTGTAAGGCCTTCTCGGTTACGACCAATTACATTAGCAAATACAACATAGATCTCGCAAGATCCAACTATCACCTAGCTAGCCCAGATCTACACAACCACAGGAATTGGTAGAAACACAAAGGCAGATCTAAACTTGAGTTCGCAAGCCACCGAGCAATCTCCTTGTCTCCTAGGCCAAAATACTTAGCCACTAGCTTTGCTATTACAATATCAAATCTTCTGATTAACTCACAATCCTCTGATCACTACCAAATCCGATCCCATCCCCTTAATCAACTACCCACACCCTCCTTATATACTATTCAACCACAAGTCAACTTTACAAACAAGAATTAAATACAAAACATCAATCAGCTTCATGAAACAAACTCATGAAACGTGTGATGCATCAGTCGGCTTGCAACAAGCATTAAATCCTCATAGGAGAAAGTACTAATCCAGATATAGGTCCTCACACGCCCAACGGTCAATCCACATCACGAGGAACACGACCCAAATTAAATGCACCAGTTGGCCAAGCCCAAACAAATCAAATAAACTAGTTGGTGACCCAAAACACTGAGCAACCAACACCAGTCGGTGATAGGACATCGAGACACATTCGGTGAAGAACACCACCGAGAAGCAACCGAACACCGAACTCATCCACCAAGCACCATCGGTTTCCCACCGAGACATCTACCAAAACTAGAAACCAAACACTAACATAATTTTGGTGATACAGGATTGCCAACTACCCCAGGATGCTCCTGCATCAGACACCCCAGGTGCGAAAAAGATGTTCTCAGCAGCTCAACAAACATCTTTCGGGATTCAACATATAGATCCCAAACTAATTCACAATATACATGTTTTCTGAGTCCTTAACTGACACACTCTTTCCTCGGATCCACTTCTGTTTTCTTTGCCTTCGTAAGTCCTTCCTCAACAAGCTACAGGTCTGTCCTCCTCACTGATCTCCAACCCTTTCGGAATCCTTCAACTCAATCTTTCTACCGAAGCTCAAGTTTAGTCCACTGATTTCTGTATCCTGCAAAGGAATCAGGGAAAACCTCCTGCCATACTTCACAATAGTGAATACATTCTTGACACAATCATGTACAACCTTACAATCATATTGCCAAGGTCTACCAAGCAATATGTGACAAGAACTCATGTCCACCATATCACATAATACTCGATCTGCATACTGCCCAATCTGAAAATCAACATAACATTGTTCCCTCATCTCCAAGGCATGTTCATCTTGTACCCAACTGATCTTATAAGGACAAGGATGTCTCATCCTCTTCAAACCAAGTTTCTGAACCATCTCCTCAGGACCAAGGTTAACAGTACTACCACCATCCGAAATCACATTCCAAATCTTTCTGAGAGACTTACATAGAGTTCTGAACAAATTTCTCCTTTGACAAGGTTCCTTCATCACCTTATTACCAAGCAATGTTCTCCGAACCAGTAAGTTCTCTTCCTTCTCAGGCTCATTCGGTACTTTATTCATTCACCACAACATTCCTTCTATTACTGAGCTTCCTATCTGCATGTGTACACTCAAAAGACCTATGTCCTTCTCCACAGTTGTAACAAGTACCTTTGAATCAAAATCTACCTATTCTTCTCCTCGGTTCAAAAGGTTTCTGTCCATCCTCAACTATCGGTTTGTCCTTTCCCGACTGCTCTTGTTTCTCCTTCCCTCGGGACTTACCTTGATGTCTTCTCTTCAGCTTATCTTCTGCCTTCAGGGCATACTGGTAAGCATCCTCAACTGAATCAACCTTCAACATGCCAATCTCATCCTAGATATTGAATCTTAGACCATTAATATACCTAGCCACCTTTTCTTTAGAAAGTTCTCTATGTCCAGACAGAATAGTCAACTTGTAAAACTCCTCGGTATAATCTTTCATAGTCATCTCCTTCTGCTTTAGGTTTTGCAATTTCTTGAATAACTCAAGGTCATAGTTGGAAGGAATGAACTTAGACTTCAATTTTGTCACCATCAACCTCCACCGATTGATTTTCATCTCACCTTCTTCTCTAGCTATCTGTAGTTATTTCCACCACAAAGCAGCATGTCCCTTCAATTTTGTCTGTGCCAACCTCACTCTAAGAGGATCTCCAATGTCTTCTAGCTCAAAGTAGTCTTCCAATTCACCAATCCAATCAATCAGGTCCTCAGGTTTCAATGTACCTAAGAAATTAGAAACCTCCATCCGCTAACTTGTACTCAACCGAGCTCTAGATCTCTACAACCGATCAGCTGTCTTCCACAAATCTCTCCATCCGATCAGCTCTATCATCTCCACTTGATCCAACAGCTTCAAAATCTTCAGCAGCTTCTTCATAGCCATCATCTGTTCCAAGGTTCCTCGGTAGACTAGCTAGAGCTCTCAAGATCTCTGAAACCATCTCAGCTTTCATTGTCACCATCTCAAATCTGACCTTTTCTGTAATCCTTGTTTCTACAGCATCAGAGAGATCTTCAATCGCCCTAGGATCCAATCATCTCGGAGGCATCTCCCAAGATTTTCAGAAACCCTCTGCAGCAAACCCCAACCAACCACCTTGTGACAACCTCCAAATTGTTTGCAAGTCATATCGCAACCTGCTACCTCGCATGAACAACCAAGCGGGGTTTCACAAGTCCAGGAACACGGTTCTACAACTCAGGTCAACCAGATCAACCTTCGCCAACCAAATCAAACCTTCACTCCAACCAGATCAACCTTTGCTCTGATACCACCTGACGCGGTCAAGGATGGAGGATCCAAGAATAGACAGTCCAAACCTTGTAGCCAACATCAACACAGCGGAAAATACACAACACAGCAAGATATAACCAAAATTCAACTTGTATTCATCAATAACCGAGCATACATGCAACATGCCGAGCTATAAGGCCTTCTTGGTTACGGCCAATTACATCAGCAAATACAACATAGATCTTGCAAGATCCAACTATCACCTAGCTAGCCCAGATCTGCACAATCACAGGAACTAGTAGAAATACAAAGGCAGATCTAAACTTGAGCTCGCAAGCCACCAAGCAATCTCCTTGTCTCCTAAGCCAAAATACTTAGCCACTAGCTCTGCTATTACAATATCAAATCTTCTAATTAACTCATAATCCTCTGATCCCTACCAAATCCGATCCCATCCCCTTATACAACTACCCACACCCTCCTTATATACTATTCAACCACAAGTCAACTTTACAAACAAGAATTAAATACAAAATATTAGTCGGCTTCATGAAACAAACTCATGAAACGTGTGATCCATCAATCGGCTTGCAACAAGCATTAAATCCTCATAGGAGAAAGCACTAATCTAGATATAGGTCCTCACATGCCCAACGGTCAATCCACATCACAAGGAACGCAACCCAAATTAAATGCATCAATCGGCCAAGCCCAAACAAATCAAATAAACCTATCGATGAGCTAGAACACCGAGCAACCAACACCAGTCGGTGACAGGACACCGAGACCTATTCGGTGAAGAACACCACCGAGCAGCAACCGAACACCGAACTCATCCACCGAGCACCATCGGTCTCCCACTGAGACATCTACCAAGACCAAAAACCAAACACTAACATATTTTTGGTGATACAGGATTGCCAACTACCCCAGGATGCTCCTGCATCACTCCAAAAGCTCTTGAGTGGGCCAAAGAGAATCAAGATATCCTTAAGACACTTAAGGATAATAAGCATGTTGCACATGAACATCAAAAGAAATATGATGATCGACATAGAGTTGAGAGATCTTTTAAGGTGGAAGATACCATATTGTGATATTGCTATCAGAATTCAACTATGTAGTTTTTTGAGTCAAACTCATTGACCCATGTTTCATGAGTAGTGCTTCACAAGAATCCATCTCTCATGAGAATGAATATACCATATTTTTGAATCTTCAACCTTACAGACAATCCTCATTGAAAGTAAGTAGAGCAGAAAAGATTAAACCAAAGTTTTGTGGGGCTTTCAAGGTGATTAAAAGAACAGGTGAACAAGCATATGGATTGGAGCTTCCATCTACAAGTAAAATCCACACCATGTGTCATGCCTCAAAAAGGCTCATAGAACGCAAGTGATTCCTTCTACAAGTGTGCCCCCTATGGATGAAGAAGGTAAGTTGATACTCATTCTGAAAACAATTTTGCAAGAAGAAAAAGTTGAGGAATAAAGTAATTTCTAAATATCTCTAATACAACATGGGAAGGAAAGGAGATTCTTAAGCATGTCTACAAATTCTTGAGGACAAGCATTCTTTGGACGAGGAATATGATGTCCCCAACTCAAGCCATGAGGCTTAACGGTGCATCGGTTGTCCTTTCCTTGGATTAACCAAGGGGAAGAGGATGTAGAGAATTATTGGGTGAGTGTTGGAGTCTTCAGCTTGTATTCTATTCTATTCTATTCCCAAGTTGTGGGCATGCCTTTTTATGCGACTTTGGACGAGGAATATGATGTCCCCAACTCAAGACATGAGGCTTAACGGTGCATCGGTTGTCCTTTCCTTGGATTAACCAAGGGGAAGAGGATGTAGAGAATTATTGGGTGAGTGTTGGAGTCTTCAGCTTGTATTCTATTCTATTCCTAAGTTGTGGGCATGCCTTTTTATCCAACTTAAGTAAACTTGAGTGATTTTAAATTGTGGGCAAGTCTTTTTATACAACTTAAGTGACTTGAAGCCTAAAGATTTAAGTTGTCCCCCTTTTTATGTTTAATGACTTAAGAGACATGTACTTTATGATTTTCTTAAGCATGTGCCAAAAAGGCCAATGGAGCATAGGATTTCAAGGAGCCTATTGGCTCATTTATAGGGATTTTAATTGGAGCATTGGATTGAGTTGGTAATGTATCAATAATTGAGGTTAAATCATCCTTTTGGGAGTTATTATATAACATTCTAGGGTTATTTTGGAGCTCATTATGTTATTAGTCTTTTCTCTATTGCTACTGCAATCCTTGGCTTAAGGTTTGAAATCCTTGAGTATCCCTGGTTTCAGAGAAACATATGGACTGCTCCTAGTCATAAGGGTGTGTTTAGGTGGAAGGATTTTGATCTTTTATGCCCCGACGCATCATTCTTAGAGCTCCTATTCTTTCTCAGGTTTAAAGGCCATTTTTGAAGGTGAGATTCAAGCATCAGGTTGATATTTGGATAATCTACGGCAAGGGGTCTTCCCATTACGGAGCATCATTGAAGATAGCAACAAAAAGGACAAGTGGAACAAACCTAGCACTGATTTTATGGAAGTTTTAGCAAGGAGAGCAACGGTTTGAAGACACTGCTAAGGTATTTCTGTCTAAATCTGCCTACTATTAATCATCTTCACCTTAAAAAACAAAAAAAATCAATGTAAACCATTTCTGAAATTTCTGGGCGGAATTAGAATGTTTTTCTGTAACTTTTCTATGCTAAGACATATTCAGAAATTTATTTAAACTAGCAAAAAATTCAGATATATAATCTAAGTCTGAATCGGAGTATGTTAAAGGATATCTTAGGTTCAAATATAATTTCAGAATTTCCTGTTGCATATTTTTGGAGATATTGTTGCTTTTTCTCTATCCCTATTTTAGGATATTAAATATTATATAACCATCATAAGAAGTTTGCAATAAACTCTTAATAAAATTACGTAACATTGGAGACTTTGATCCTTCTGAAATTAACGCAGAGGAAAACAAGATAGAAGAAAAGAGCCTACTTCTATCAGCTATATTATCCTTATCATAAGAAAAAAAGAACCTAATTCCATCAGCTATATTACCTTTATCCTAACACTTTCTTGCGTGTTTATTTGGTATATTTACAGTAGTTGTCCGGATCTACAGCATTCCTGCAGGCATCAGCTTCTACATCCACAAGGACTCCCAAATATTCATCCCATAGCAGATGCTATCAGCTTGGGTGATTCTTAGGTCTAAACTATACTTTCGAAATACCTAAAATGTTTCTGGTGAAGCCTCTCACTGAATCTGAATATGTTATATATTTCTTTTGTAGTAAAATATAGCCATTTGGAAAATAGCTTGTGAAAGCTAGTGGTCCATAATTATAATGGTGGTTTCAAAAAAAGTTTTCTACTACTCTTAATGTAAGAATGCTCAATTTTCTACAGCGATACTTAAAATCCTTTGAAGTGATGTAAAGGGTATTCCAAAACTGTAATAGATGATAAACTATTCCATGCAATATCATGTATGCTCCTCTGTCAAATAACCTGACGCCATGTAATTGTAATGCTCTACATTCCAGCCTAATTATCCCTTTCAACTGACAAATTATAAATGGATAAGAACTGATGTTATGATTTTTGTAAATGCTTTACTTCGTTGCAGGGAACCAGGAGAAAGCTTTCTTAAGCTATAGAGAATTAGAAAATGATTGTGATACAAAATAAACCTTAGTTGAATATCTAGTTATTGTAAATAGATGATCTTCACAAAAAGCCTATTTTACAAGTTGATGTAAACTATAAAACATGATTGAACATTGAGAATATAGACAATCACGTTCTATATAAATAGATCATCAATCTACATTAAATGTAAATGTTTTAACAAAAATGATGTATCTACAGCATAGAGCTTGTAAATAGCTTTAATGTGGCTCGCCATTGGTCTTAAGTAAGCATCCTATAAACAAGTGACAAACATGTGTTCAATTATCAAACAAATAATCCCATGCCACAGGTGTGTGTGTGTGTGTGTAGATCCAGCCATCACTTAGTTGGGAATCGGTTGTAATAAGATGAATTGACTGCAAAAGGGACATATTATGAAAGACAATTCAAATAAGGTTAAATCTAAATGCAACGTCAGGCCTTATTAAGATCATTATTCTTTTGGATGATGACAGAGAAGAAAATAAGTCTTTTGGGAGGACATTAAATTGGATAGAAACTTTACTCCTTTGTAGGATTTTGATTGTGTTTACTTTAACAATCATCTCCAGTTCATATTCAAAACAGTTAGAAATATATTCAGGATAGCATAATTGAATCAATGTCCATCGAAGACCCATAAAGATACCATACACTGCTGTTCAAGAGTATAACAAAGTAGCCATCCTACAATGAGCATAGCATAAGATTACTATATAGGCTTCATCTCCAAAAGGGATAACCTGAGAACAAGTTATCAACTCCTCTTTGAAAGGAACAATCTAGTTTGCATCAAAAGAGCTTGAGCTCATGTTAATTCTTTCATTATTTGTAGGTTTGCTTCACACCTAGATAATCAGAATATGTTGAAGAGGGTGTCATCTCAACAAATATGCACTTTATTCTATACTGGTTTCCACTGTTAAAAATATACCTGACTGCATAAAATTAAAAGATGCAACTTCCAACTGATATGCTAAGAACAAAACCGGTTGATAAATATAAGAAACAACATTAGGGCATACATACCAAAGATGTTTGTTTGCAGGTCTCTATGAAATTTTTGCCTCCAGACCCTTTTGAGGGCCTAGGTTTTGGCCTTTTGGTTCATTGATTTATGGAACATGTTAATCCTCATCCTCATAAACCCACCAGAGTTTATGTCCATGGTGTAAAGAAAATTCCCAATTGTGCCCCACAAAATACACCCACTTATACGTCACTCAATACAACCATATATTCAGTAGTACTACCCAATACTCCATAAAATCAACATACAGCCTGGTAGGGTATCACAATGATTCTTTGGGTACAGATGCAGTCAATTTCAATTTTCTAGAGAACAATTGTACACTGGAACACTTTATCATAAACTCTTTATATTGATTACCACAGCAATTATTATATCCAAGGTCTTCATGTTTGTCCAGAAATCTAGTGAAACAAGCTTCTTAGACAGGCCTATTGTTATATAGCAACTAAAAAGTTTCCTAGACAAGCCTGTTGGTGTATAAAGAACCTATAAAGCACATTATTTATGCCCCTCTCATACTTGTTGATGTGAGTTTCATTCCACTACAACATGCAGAATCAAATACACCAATGTCATCTCTCATGCTAAGCTTGCAAGGTAAGATCATGAAATGACTTCAAAGTTCCTTCAAGTTGTGGATACTCACTTAGTGCAATAATGTGATTTGCTGCTAATCACTTAGGGGACTTACGTTGTTCATTCAATGGATATCAACTCTTGCACTTCAAAAGATTTGGCTCACAATGTGCAATGAAAATATAGTTTTGATCTTCAAACCTTTCCACTTCAACTCAAACTTAAAGTTCTACTTCTACTCCTAATTATGAATGCAAGGAAGTGTGAATGACTTAGACTCTACTAGATGTAGCTTAATCAGCGACTCCACCCACCTAGTGCAAGCTTCAAAGGAATACACAAATGGTTTTCACATCAATATCTCCTCTTCAGTCCCATCAAATGGATGCAAACTAAAGATTGTGTTAAATTTAAGATCGCTACAAATGTAATAGCACTGCCGTAAAAGTATGTGTCTTCCAAATGCATCGATCTCTTGAATATATACATGGTAAAGATAAGAAGAGACATGTCCCTTCATGGGACATGTCTATTCATTAATCTAATTTATTAATTTAACTATATATAATCATTATAAGAATAAATAAATGATTAACTTCATATATATATATATATATATATATATCAATTCTCATAATAATTATATAATCAGTTTTATTTATCTGACTGATGCTACATACATCAACACTCCCTCTTAGCTAGGGAAGATAAAATCATATCACATTTCTTGTGATAAGAAATCTCACATATCTCGTGAAGGCAGATATCACATAACACGTGATGATAAGTATCACATAACTCATGAGATGAGGAATCACCTAACATGTGATACCCATTTTTATATATATCACCTAATATGTGATATGAGGAATCACCTAACACTTGATACCCAGTTTTACATATTACCTAACATGTGATATGAGGAATCACCTAACACGTGGTACCCAGTTTTACATATCACCTAACATGTGATATGAGGAATCACCTAACATGTGATACCTAGTTTACATATCACCTAACATGTGATATGAGAAATCACCTAACACGTGGTACCCAGTTTTACATATCACCTAACATGTGATATGAGGAATCACCTCTCACGTGATACCTGATTTTACATATTAGTTTGGATCGTAATATGAGGAATCATCTTAGATCATGATACCTAGTTTTCACATCACCTTAGATCGTGATACCTGATTTTCATATCACCTCAAATCGTGATACAAGGATATAGTAATTTGAGAACATTACATTCCCCTTACATATAACCCTATTATGGTATGTGCACTGACATATCAAAAGTCTACCATAACGAATCTCTATTACAAGATCATCACCTTGTAACATCAAATACAAGTGTTCATTGTCTAAGAGATCGTCACCTCTCAGAAATGTACACGGGATGGATGAGCCCATAAAGTCACACATTTGACAAAAGAAGTTTACACATTAAACATCTTTATTAGTGCAACTCAAAATTTATATTTCAACCATACCAATATTCTTCCTGAAGTGATCTACTTTCACCTTGGCGAGTGGTTCGGTAAGAATATCTGTTGTTTGATCACTCGTATTAATATACTCCAACTGGATCACATTCCTTCCTACCATGCCTCTTACATAGTGATAAGGAATTTCTATAAGATATAAAAATAATGGATCACTAATGCTGAAACTCCATCCTATGAATCACAGTCCTCTAACTATTGATCACTAAGGAACCCATCTTGACATGGTCTGCTCCCTCTAAATCAAGATCCTCGAAAGTTCACAGATGCAGATCCTCTAGTTGCTCCCTCTGAAGCTCAAGTTTGTGCATCAACCTCCTGACCTCTTTTTCCAAGATTGTCTATAATGGATTGTCAGACTCCCTCTAATTTTGATGTCAACTCTTAACTCAGTTCCATAACTGCAGCCATTAAGTTCTTTCTCCCTTGAATGCAATCTCGTATGCTTCTAGATTTGTCCTCAATGCACTTCAAAGAGAGATTACAATTAGTTCATAAAACTAAACAATCCCAAAAGAAAATATCAATTATAGAAGTATAAAAGATTTACTATCCTGATCTTATGGCATAAATTAATGACTCATAATTTATAAACATTATTCAAGGGTAGAAATACTTCTCTTATTGTCAAATATTACTACCCTCAGGCAATTTCCTGCGCCAACTTGAATTATTATTGTGATCCTCCCGAAGCTAAATTCAACACTCCCTCTTTAGCTAGGGAGGAATCCTTCTTGATAACTTCTAGTTTGTCCTCCTGACGCTAAAATCAACACTCTCTCTTAGCTAAGGAGGGTCTTCTCAAATATCTGAGTTATAGAGTAATGTCCATCATGGCTACTCCCAGAGGGTGGCTCCATCATGGCTGCTCCATGAATGGAAATGCAAACAAACACAAGTGTTTATCAAGAAATCACTCGTGTAATATCGTCATTTTACGATGTTGGTCACCATAGATACTCCTAGAGGGTGACTCAACGCAGGTGTTTAGTCATGGACTCACTCACATGACCTCCACCATGGCTACTCCCAAGGGGTGGATCCACCATAGCTACTCTCAGAGGGTGGAAGAAAGGGTTTTCACCTCAATCTTCTCTCACAGACAAGAATGGATTACAAGGGTTGACACCTCAAATTTCTTCGTCTCATAGAAAAAATGCTACGAGAGTTTGCTCCTCATATTTCTTTTTCATAGAAAGATATACACTACAAGAAATCTTCATGATGATGTGACTCCTTTTGAAGAAACATCTCCAGCTACCAACTCAGTCTTATAACAACAATTTTCAATTTCTTCCTTCCTTTTATAAATTTCAAGTATTTCATTTTGTAAGGTGAGCCCATTTAGAAAATATCATGCAAATTCATAGAATGATGTTGTGGTTCTTGAACATTACCAGAATTCTTCACATGACCTGTCTCGAATATCCAAAGGTACTATGACAACCTTCAATCTGATCGGATCTCCCTTCAAGAAGGAACCTCACTCAGGGTTTTAAAGAAGGAACCTTTCTCTGTGAAATAGAATGAAGTCATTAGCATTCAAAAGACCGCTGGAGTTCGATTCCTCTGACTCTGCCGCTTCGGATAGTTAGATGAAGATCACTCAGTTGTCAAAGGATTATTCCCATGCAAGCCTAATTGATAATGCGGTTGACTGTAGTTCCATCATAACATCAACATATGCACCACCGTCTAAATCTTGCTGTGAATTTTGCAGACCAACAGGGAACTGATTGTTAAGACTGTTGCGATCTATGATATGTGCACGATGATTTTTGTTATATTTCTCCAAGGATGACGGGCCTATATAAGAGCTCTTGTTTATCGGGTGTCGTTACTTTCCAATCAAACTAACATATAATTTGCTCATACCGCCATTTTCCATGCACCCTTATGAAACCACGTCAACTCCTCATTCAAATATAGTGTATGTTGATCACCTTGGATCAATATAGGTTAACACTAATACAATTTTTGTGTTTCGGAGCATTGGTCGACACTTAACAAGTTGTTCTGTTAATGTCATTATTGTCAATAACATATTGTATTTGATAACATATAATAGTATATCAGGTTCCCTCATTTATGGTTGGTTTCTTATTGTATGTTCCTTATACGATCTGCCTGTAATTATATCTACCTTTCTTCTCCATGCCCACCAGAGTTACAGAGAACTTCTCAAAGGCTTGTTCGATGCCCTCATCGTCAGTCAATTTAGGAGTGGATCCATTTACCTGCCCCAAATACAATTCATTCATTGAATGCTTCAACAAAAGCTCCAACACCACCATCACTGGTTTTGCGCAATTAGAAGCGTTATCAACATTGCAGAGGTTGAAGATCGTAGAAGACATGCCTTGATTGCATTTGGAGATCTTTCACGCTCCTTGGACAGCTTTGGCAAGCCATAAACATCAATTCCATTTGTAGTAATCAAGCATATTTGGAAACGACTTCTACACTTTGCAATAGTGATTCCCTTGGATTGATATTCTGATATACGTCAATAAAATCATTGAAAGGTTTTTGACGATAACTAATCACACTGATACTTAGATCATATTGCAAAACACCCCTATCAATTGATCTTAGACAACAATTCACTATTCAAATCGAAAGGAGTATCATACTGATACGATTTCACTATTGACACTTCCCCGAGATCGATACTTCCTTGCACACATCATTGTTGTTCGATATCCAACACAAATCATAGAGACTTCCTTCCACATTATTGCAGATCGATATTCACTACAGATGACAGAGACTTCCTTTAGACATCATCAAATGACAGATAGCCAAGACTTCCCACCATTGATTGACATTGAGCTAGCAATTCATTAATGTCACTTAATTGTTTAGATTATAGCATATATACACACATATAGGATCACATACAAATCACTGTCGCAACAACAATACACTATTATCAAGATTTTGCATCTTTCACTACGTTATACTATTGGTTCACAGTCATATATAACTGTATACAAATCAACATAGGCTTATAGGATAACTCTCAGCATTAGAAATATCCCTTAGACCAATGATATTCCGCATTGTAACTTAACCAATGATATTCCAAGCGTATTGTTACTGTCATCTCAGAAATGTTTGTCTCATATCATTCTTATTAATGTAGTGATAATATGTCTTTAATGATAGTGAGTTAATCTTGGAGAATCACTGTCGCAACAACAATACACTATTATCAAGATTTTGCATCTTTCACTATGTTATACTATTGGTTCACAGTCATATATAACTGTATACAAATCAACATAGGCTTATCGGATAACTCTCAGCATTAGAAATATCCCTTAGACCAATGATATTCCTCATTGTAACTTAACCAATTATATTCCAAGAGTATTGTTATTGTCATCTAAGAAATGTTTGTCTCATATCATTCTTATTAATGTAGTGATAATATGTCTTTAATGATAGTGAGTTAATCTTGGAGTAAACAACGATTTTAATCCGAAGGGCTCCACCTTCCAAATAGATCGAATATCAGTTTGAACTCTGAAAGAATAAATACTCCCGAATGATCTTGTCTTCTTACACACCACCGTGAATAATGGTATTCTTTTACTGGCTCGTGATTTGGTTTGGTGACTCCCGCATTGACGGCAATGACATAAGAGATTTTAGTTGTCATCATTTATTTCATGATATAGTTCATCTGTTTTAATCTCTCCCAAAGATAATCATCGTCTCATTGGCTGATTTTCTCTGTTGACCGGCCCGTATCCTCCGTACTCATATTGTCCAAAGTTGACAGTTGCAAGGTGAGCAGATGCAATCCAAATGATGGTTGTGATTGCTTCCATCACTTCCTCCACTGACACATTTGCAACTTGGCTCTGATACCATGTTAAATTTAAGATCACAGCAAATGTAATAGCGCTGCCGTAAAAGTATGTGTCTTCCAAATGCATCGATCTCTAGAATATATACATGGTAAAGATAAGAAGAGACATGTCCCTTCATGGGACATGTCTATTCATTAATCTAATTTATTAATTTAACTATATATAATCATTATAAGAATAAATAAATGATTAACTTCATATATATATATATATATATATATATATATATATATATATGTATGTATGTATGTATGTATGTATGTATGTATATATAATAAATCAATTCTCATAATAATTATATAATCAGTTTTATTTATCTGACCGATGCTACATACATCAACAGATTGAATATCAACTTAAGTTAAGTGTTTTCATTGGCTAACCACACAAGGCACACTTACAATCAGCAAGAGGCTAGTGGCTCGAGTTTGTTCGAGTCAATCAAGTTAACATCCACAATCACTTTCATTCAACTAAACTACTTCAACATGAAAAGAAATCTACTCCAAGTTTAAGATTGAGGAAACCATGTGACACTTCAAAGCAACATTAAGTAATCCACCATGAAGAACCAACAATGAATTATCAATCACTTTGATAAGCATTCTAGCAACAATTTGATCAAGTCTCTCCCTTAGCTAGCCTAATCTAATTCTACTACTAGCTCTCTAGCTTCTAACTCACTGACTCCTCTACTAACTGTTACAAATGAGAAGGCATTGGCCTTTTATAGGTGTTCAATTACAATGAAGGGCCAAAATCAATTCAAGATCAAGGGCCAAGATTAATTCCTACAAACCCTAATTAGGGTTGCCACCCTATCAACCAATTACATGAAGGCACCAGCCTGTGGGCCAATAAGAAAATTACAAAGCTTTCAAGAGCCAATGAGAAAATTGTACACTTGGCATCTAAGTTACCGGTACTTCACATATTTCCCTCAGATGTTGGTACGGTACGTATCAGATTCCAATACATCCAAAAAACCCCATGGAACCGGACAGAGTTTGATATTTTGAAGACTAAAACGCATCTGTGATTTTCATCCCGTATTTGGATGTTTTTTGTGTTGACGTGGCGTTTTTGTGTTTTAGCCTTTTTCCAATCGAACAAAGGGAAAACATAAAGTCTAACCTAAAGTCTAATATTTAATAGTTGTGTAAACCTAATATTCGGCGGACGAAGTCTAACCTTATTCAGTGGACGAAGTCTAACGTAAAGTCATTCTTCTCGCCGCAAACAAAAACCTTTGCAACGAAGGCAGACGAAGCAAACAAAAACCTTTACAAACTGTAGACTGCTTGGAGAAGTGTGGAATGAGGCTAGACGATAGAGTCCAGACTGCAATTGCACCGATGTTCTGCTAAAATTTACGAGTATGTTTAGTCAAAGATTTAAAGATAACGGGTATGTTTATTCAAAGATTTAAAGATAATAGGTATGTTTATTCAAGGTTTAAAGATTTAATTAACAGTTTATTTAAAGATTTAAAATTCTTTGTTAATGTTTTATAATTATTAAATATTTTTATTGTTTATAGGTTGAAAATAAATTTACGATTTATTTTTAAAATTTATTTAAAATTTTAAACTTTAAAATATTATATATAATGATAATATTAAATTGTATATAATATTGTAAGTTTTTTAAGTTTTAAGATTGTATATTATAATGTATTTTATTATTATTTATCATTATAATTGTGCTAGTGCAATATTTATGGTAGTTCTAAATTTTGTCTAAAATATGCTTGATATGTGGTATTCTAAATTTAATTTTTGTTTCTACTTTTTAGGTTGCATACATGCACACACACACATATATGATTTTTATATTTTTTTGTATGGACGTACCCAAATGTACCCAAACCCCCCTCCCAAAACATTGTCGTACCCACATATCCGTACCCATACTGGCAACTTAGCTTGGCATAATATGATTGAGTGTGCTTGAACACGTGTAACTAAAATTTTCTAATTGGTTGAAGACAAGAGGGTGCCACCTCAACATCCTTATTTCATAGACTTAATCAATCCTTTGGTGATGAGAAAATATTTCTTGATACTCAACATTATCAAGCCTTCATTTGTGATGGCATATTCCCAAATTGCTTCATCTTCTCAAGTTTTCTCCATCTTTGGTCTTGGGAATTTTCTCATTGCCATGATTTGAACTTGCTTGTGCTTGTAAACTTTAAATTTCTTGGTGATGAAACCTTTATGCACTTGAATTTCATCTTGATCTTGCCTCGAATCTGCACTTTGATAATCTGATTTTGAACCTCCTCATTTGAAGTTTTGAACCTGACCTTACCTCCAGCCTTCATCCTCTTCTCCCTTGAAGTCTTGAACTTGACCCTGCCATCATCTCCCTGCTCTCCAGCATCTCCTTCACCTACAAGACAGTTAAGGTAAATAGTTTGAGCTCACATTCTTTTGGAAACCTTATGGAGTAAACTTTCTCAAACTAAACTTGGAAAGAAATAAACTTCACTATTTTTAGATCAGATTAGCCCTCTAAGACAAAAGAATGATGCTAGACAAAATCTGAACTTATTGAATTAATTAGAATGACTCCAAGTCCAATATTATGCCAAAGATTACTCACTGCTTGCTGCTACTAATTTCTGGGTTGTATTTTCTAAGTTTTGCCAAGAGAAATCTGATCTTTGCCTAAAATGACTTAAGTTCTTTGACTCTCAAGAAGTCTGATTTGATCTCTGCCTAATAGAGTTTTGATGGCCTCAAGAACAACTCCCAAAATTTCAAATTTTGCCCTTCAATTTGATGAGAAAATTACTATAATGATCTACTTTGCTTGTCTTCTTAGCGCCCAGCTTATTTGGATTTTAATGTTTAAATGGAGAAGTTTGACGCTCTATATATAGACGTTCAAGCTCAAGAGGTGCCACCTCATGCCTGGCCGACCTCAAAAATTAATTCATTTTGCACAATTTAATTATTATGCCCAAAATAAGAATGGGCGAAATTTCTTGGTCTGAGCGAGTTTTTTTTTTCTTGCAAAACTGAATTTTTTTTAAAATGGGAATGGGATTCTGACAATCCCAACCGGTGCTGAGAAGGGAAGGGTGAATCAACACCTCTAAAAATTTTCTCTTTAAATCTGATGAAGTATACTTATAACTGTAAGCCAAACAGATTCAAGCATATAATAACAGCAAGCAAATAATCACACAGAGACACTAGATTTATCACGTGGAAACCCGATTAGGGTGAAAACCACGGTGTGAGGAGACCTCACAAATTATGTACTCTTCTGGAGTGCGCCCTGTTAGGAGCCTTCTCAGTTAAAAGATTACAACGCACTGTTAGATGCAACCCGGTTAAGGGATTTGTTACAATAAGGCCGGTTAGTCATTGCCTGGTCAGAGGACTTAGAACACCTTTGAAAGATGTCACCCGGTTAAGGGATTTGTTACAATAAGGCCGGTTAGTCCTTGCCTGGTCAGAGGACTTAGAACACCTTTGAAAGATGTCACCCGGTTAAGGGATTTGATACAAGGGACCTGTTAGAGTTCACCCAAATACTGGGATTTAACTATTGTAATTGCTAGAAAACAATGGAAAGATTGACCTTTTACAAATGGCTTTGCATAGCCTGATAAGATCTTTGTTTGTGCTCAACTGAGAAGCATCACCGGTCGCCGCAAGCGTGTTCTTCTCTACTATTGTGCTTCTCTGCACACTCTTCTTTCTCTCTTCTTCTCTTCTCAATTTTCCCTAGATTCTTTTAAGCTTTCAGGTTCACTCTTTTCTTCGGCAAAATGAAGGCAACTCATATTCTCAACAGGTAGAAGAATATATAGAGTTCTTGCCCTAATTGCACCTCACATGCATGACCTAACTTCAGATTTCTTTCGAATACATCACCCAGTGGAGTTTCAGTTCACTAAGGAAACATCTGATGCATACCCTTGCTTTATCTGCTTTATGAAGAAAACAATAGATGCGTGTCAATCACCTTTCATTCATAAGAGATAACTCTTCGTTTTAAAGCCACAGATCCCGGCTTTAAAACCTTCAGACGCACCTCAAACTGATCACCATGTTAACTCAAAGTCTTCTGGATTTAGTGCAAGAAATCTCAGTCAAAGAGTTGGTTGAAACAGATAGTTGACTATGACTTCCTCGGTTCATACCGGAGTCATTACTAGATCGGTTGAGATCCTCATGTTGTGAACAGGTAAGAGTCTTTGACCTGTCACTGTCCCTTCCTTTGCTTTACCAGTCGCACATTCCTCGGTTGTGTTGTTGACACCGGTTAGTACCTTTACCTCCTTTGTGCTTGTCTACACCGGTTGTATCCTAGTCCTCGGTTGTCAGTTAAATCCTTCTTTCCTTGACTGTATACATTACCCGATTGTTGATGCTTTGTGTAGTGACCGATTGCTCTTGATTACAGTCTTTTCTTTCTTGCATGTCACCAGTTGCCAAACCAGTCTCTTTTCATACAGATCTCCTTAGATCTTAGGACTTTAGAGAGATGACAAATCTCTATCCTCTTTGCTAATTAATGACAATACTTTTTGCCAATCAATGACAATACTTGTACCGGTAGCAGGCTTACCGGTTACCATTTCTTTATGCCAACAGATTCCGACCCTATCCCAATCCCATTGGAATGAGAGAAGGTCAAATTCCGACCTTCTCTCAATCCCTTAAAGCCTTTCCTTCCAGATTTTTCACTTCATTGCATTTTATGAACAAGAGCACTTTCCTTTACTTTGGTGACTTTCAAATTTGCAAATGTAAATAAGATCAAATCAGACCTCAAAAAGGGGGAGAAACATAGTTGTTTTGCCTTTTGAAAACCAATTCCAATCATCTTAATATGATGCCCAAGCGATCTGCAGTTGGTCTAAAACAAAGGGGCAAAATTTAGATGTTTTGATTGTGGGAATGGGAGAGGGTCAGAATCCGACCTGCTCTCAATCCCACTGGAACGAGGGAAGGTCGGATTCTGACCTTCTCTCAATCCCCTTACATCATTTTGCAGCGATTTTACTTCCTTAAATTGCCCAATTTCGTCCTTTTCATGCCCAGATTTGTTTCATTTGGTGCCCAATTTTGTTTCCAGATTATGCTTGACTCTTTCAAAGAAGTCTGATTTTGCTAAGCCACGCTTCTAGTTGTCTTAAGTCTGATTCTATCCAAGGGGAGTTAACTTTCATGCCTCAAATTCATTCATTTTCAGTTTATGAAATGAAAGGCTCGCCTAAGTGAAATGGTGCTATCTTTTGGTTGTCCCTTGTAATGGGAACAAGACAAGGTCGGAATCCGACCTTGTCTCAATCCCATGGGAATGAGGGAAGGTTGGATTCCGACCTGCTCTCAATCCCAATCAATTCCTCAATGATCAACTCGCCCTTTTAATTTGGTTTCAACTTCAATTGTCCCCTTCTTATTCTTGATTTTTCATCTTCATTATGATCTCTCATAGACTGATTTTCTTACTGCATGGAAGGTTACTCAAAGTGTGGATCTGATCTGTGTGTATTTTGAGGGATTCGACCTCCCTTTTGCTCACCCAAACCTGCCCTTACTCGAGAAAAATTTGATTTACACCCATACTTGTCATTTCAAAATGTGAAGTCATTTGTGATCAAGGGAGAAATCCAAGTGGGAGGGATGTAACTTAAAGGTAAGGCTCAGCTGGAATGAGAGAGGGTCGGAATCTGACCTGCTCTCAATCCAGCTGGAATGAGGGAAGGTTGGATTCCGGTCTTCTCTCAATCCCATGCAAAAAATTTACTCCAACATTTCGTTCATTCTTAATTTTGTACAATTAGCCCATCATTTTGTTAATGCATCACCTTACGGGCTTATAATTCCTTCAAAAAACTCCATGTTTGCTACTTGTGATTGCACCAAACTGATCTTCTTATTCTATAATGTCCCCTTTCTAGCCAGTCATGACATGACTTGGCGTTAGCCCGTTTCATCATGGTCCCGAGGGCTAACTAGGACTTTAGAGGGATCTTGAGATTATTTGGCCTAGTCAAATTCGGTTTTGGGCCAAATGGAGTTCATTTGATGGAGTTATGAAGGACCTTACTATTTTTAGTAAGTCAGCAGGGGTGCTGTGCTTTCACATTTTTAGTGATGGGACTTAGAATGTCTCGTCGAGCTCTTTCCAACGAGCTATTATACATGTGGTTCCGAGTTCGATTGCTATTTTATTTTAATGCCAGAAGATTTAAATGGTCTATTTAATAGAAGTGACAAATAAATTAAAGTACATTTTAATAAAAGTCACTTTATTATTTAAAGTACATTTTATTCATCAAGTGGCAAATGTTATTTTAAAGGGAAAAGTGATTTATCCCACATTTGGCAAGATGAAAGGGAAATCTTATGGAAAAGTGTTTAAAAAGAGGGGAAGCCTCTCATTTTCAGCATGCTTGGAGTTTGAATGAAATTCGTAAATTGTGGAGATTATCTCTCTTGGGCTGGAGGACACCAACCCTCTATGCTATCAATCTCGATGCCATTGAAAGATATGATCTTGAGATTCAGTTCAGAGCTGCAAGGTAAAAAATCATTCTAATATTATTCGTGATTGCAATTTGTAGTTGCCAAAGTAGAGCAGATTTGGAGAAGATCATTAGGGAAGATTTGAAGATAAAGTGGCAGCAAAAAAAATAAAGAGAAAGCAGAGATTCAAGAGTTGCTACAGTGTCATCACTATAGTACTGTCGCTACAGAACCACTGCTACAATAAATTATACAAGCTGTTCACTCTCAGAAGGAATTCTACAGCTCATATCTAAGGCAAGGAAGGGCACATTCATCTCTTGTATGTAAACTGAAATTACCAGGTCTGCAATATTAATTTTGTATGCACTGTTTTGAGAAGAAAATAATGAAATCAGAATGAAGTTTGTTATCAGCAATTAGCTTCTCAAAGTTTTATATAAGTATCTTTATTTGCAAGTATTGTTATGTTATTTCTTGTGCATGGAAATTTGTTATACTTAGCAACCTCAAAACACAAAATACATTTGCATATTAAAAATAAAAACAACACTTCCAGCAAAATGTCCCTTTTCTATAAGATTAAGAAGTGGCATAAGGCCTACAACACTATTTCAAATTATCTATAAGAAGTAAAACTGCGTAGATTAACAAATCCTTGACTGAGTCACATTCTTCAAAATGGACCAATGAAGTATAGCTTGAATCTTAATTGAATTAAATTTGACTCCCTCACTAATTATGTGTTCCATGTAGACAAGCTTTTCCTTAAAAAACTATATTTTCATTCTACTAAAGAGAGTTGTCAAGAAAGTTGCAAAATAATTTTCAATTGGTTATGATGGTCCTCTCGAGTTCATATATTGAACCCTTATAGATGATCAAAGCATCGGTTAGTGTGAACCATGAGTATCTTGAAATTAGGAGAATTATGCACAATTGTGGTAAGGTTTTTGGCTAGGGTTGTCGTGCCCTAGCCACTGCTTGCTTTCCTGCGTATGGGTGTGCGTGATCGGGATGGCGGTGTTGACAGGTTTGAAGGGGTTGCAAACGGTGTTTGACAGGAGTGTTTGCAGACGATGTTTGACGGGGGTGTTTGCTGGCGGTTTTTGCAGGATGTGTTTAGTGGGTGCTTCAAGGGTTTTCTTTTTTGAGGCGTGGCTGTTTGTATTTTGGTGTGGGTTTGGTCTTGTCGCGAGGGGATTCTACATGGTGGGGATTTCGATGTCTTCTAGTCTAGTGGTGGTTGGAGGTGATAAGACTCACAATGGCTCTTCATTGGGCATGCACGCACAGAGGCCAGAGATGTTCTATGGGAGTGAGGGTTCGAAAATGAAGAAAGTAAATGGTTGTCTTCTTAGAAGCCAAGATTGGCCGGTCTTGGTCATTTCTCTTGATTTTGTTATTGAAGATGTTTTGTATTGGAGCTGACATGCTCTCATTTGCAAGTTTCTCAAAATTTGTATTCCTTTGTCTGCATAGGAGGCTTGGATCTGGTGATCGTGGCAGATTGAAGGAGATATAGAGATTATGCTTGCAGCTAACAGTTATTTTATGGTTGTTTTCTCTAATATGGTTGATCGGAATCGGGTTTTTGAAGGAGGTCCCTATTTTTACAATCATGTTGGGTTGTTTATTAAACTCTAGCATAAGGTGTTTAACTCGATTGAAGAGTTGTCTTCTTGTGTCCTTGTGTGGGTTTGTTTGCCACGACTTCTCCTAGAGTTTTGGAGAGAGGATATTTACAATGAATTGCAGCTCTTCTGGGGAAGCCTGTTGCAATAGCCTGACAAACCTTTGACAAGAAGGTGATTTCTTTTGCTCGAATATGTGTGGAGACTGATCTCAATAATCCCTTGTCGAATTCATTGAAAATTTGTATTGGGTCCTCATCATGGATTCAGAAATTAGATTATGAATCTCTTTGTTTTGGTGTCGAAGCTGTCATGAATATGGCCATCTTCAGTAGCAATGCCCTAAGGTTCATAAAGAATCTCACTCTATTAATCACCCTTCTTCATCGTCTCTACCTGTGGGTAAAGAGGACAAGGGGAAAGCTCCCATGAGGGAGTGTGATTTGGGTAAGGATAGGGATAGTTTTGCGCCTATTAAAGCTAGGGCTAAGGGACGGGGTCAAAAGAGGACTTTAAAGGATCGACAGGTTGATGAGGGTGTTAACCAATTTGAAGTGTTAGATACTTTAGCCTTGGAGGAAGGGATTCCACCTGATATCACTTCGGCACATACTCGAGCGAGTATGGAGGTTGTGTCGTTTCCAAGGTCAAGTCATGATCTACATGGAGCACAAGATCAACAGGTGACTTTGAATGATTCTATGCAAGATGATATTGTTTTGGCTGATTTGACTAAGGAGGTTTTAACTTCAAAAAAGGTTAAGGGGTCTTCTCAGGGCTTGGGCTTGCAAAAACACCCCCTTAAGAAAGGTCCTTCTGACAACTCTTCAAAAGGGCGTAAGATGGATTTATAGAAGATTAAGATTACTGGAGGTTTATTGGTGGAATCAAGGTTTGTTAAACCCATTGATGTTCACTTCTCTCAAACCCCTCCATGATTATTCTCTCTTGGAAAGTAAGGGGGTTGAATAGCACCTCTCATTAAAAGGTTATTCATGATTTGGTTGCATTTCATTTGTCGGTTATCTTCTGTGTTCAAGGGACTAAGGTTTCTATTGATGTCATGCTTGTTAGGAATTTAAGTTGTCATTAGTGTATACTCACAAACACCATGCACCGGTAAGGGCTCACCGGTCACTCACATTACTTAGAAGACACCGGTAGACAAGGAGCAGTGTGTATGCACCGGTAGATAGAGCAAAGTGAACACATCAGTAGACGGGTCTAAGTACACAATACCGGTCTCAGTGTGCATACA
Source organism: Chamaecyparis obtusa (assembly GCA_027943335.1). NCBI lineage: Eukaryota > Viridiplantae > Streptophyta > Pinopsida > Cupressales > Cupressaceae > Chamaecyparis > Chamaecyparis obtusa. Next base: position 145,487 of record BSBK01010231.1, on the reverse strand, counting down.
AAGTTGAACCGGGTATAAGGGTACACCGGTCTGAACTGCCTTACGATCCGCACTGAATTTTGCGGAGCAGTTTGAGTTAACACCGGACTATACGGGACATCCACCGCTCCGAAGTAGAGTTAGCTTTTTAACAGGAGTTAGCTTTATTTCCACGGATGTTTTGCAAGGTAAACTCCAAATCACAACGCATAGCGTTTTGCTAGTTGCATGACTTTTGGTGAGTTTACAGCCTGGCGGTTCTATGAGTTAAGGGTTTCATTATGGTAAACTCTTGTATAAATATAGGTCTTAGGATGCAAGATAGTTGTTGTTGATTGTTGGTGATTGCATAGAGCAGAGGAGAGACATCTTCTGAGAGAAGAGCTACAGACATAGAGGTAGCAGAGATCAACAGCCAGGCAAACTGGGAAAGAGGTATGATCTAATCAGACAATCAGTGTCATAACAGATCATTGCTTTTATATGTAGTTAAAGCAAATTGAAATCCCTTCATTAGGGTGGACCTAATTGGTTCATTGTAAAAATCCCCTAACAGGGTAACATCATTTTGATGTTCAAAGTCCTGTAACCAGGCAACTCCTAACAGGGTTCAGATCTTAACAAATCTCTTGTAAAATCCCTTAACAGGGTAGCACCTTAACCAGTGCTTTGTAAGCTCCTAACAAGGCGCCTTCATTCTACAGTAGTGAAGTTGTGAGCTCTATCTCACCGTGGTTTTTTCCTTCTAATCGAGGGTTTCCACGTATAAATGCTTGTGTTGATCTGTGTGATTCCTTCATGCTTGTAAGCGTTTGCTTTATTATGCTCATCAGTTAAGGATAATTAAACAAGTTTTCAATTACACTCAATTGAAGTATTTACTGATTCACCCACCCCCTCTTAGTAACCAGTTTAGTAATATCAATGCTTCAATATGCTTCTCGTATCTGGTGTTTTGGTCAGTGTCAGTGTATTGGTCCTCAAGGTACTTCTGGAGGTTTGGCTCTTTTTTGGGAGCCACACAAGATTGCTCCCCTTTGGTATTTCTAGTCACTCTTCTATCTCTATGGTTGCTTCCGCTTTGGATTCTGGTGAGACTATTCTAATTACTAATGTTTATGCTCCAATTGACATTCGTGGTAAAATCCATCTTTGGGCACATATCAAGTATGTCCGATCATGTGTTCCTTATCTTCCTTGGATCTTAGGTGGTGATTTTAATTTTGCGTTGAGTTTGGAGGAGAAAAGAGGGGCTTACCTAGGTTGGGGCCAACTTTTAAGCTTTTTCGAGCTCTGATGGACTCTCTTGCTTTAGTGGATGTTAAGCCCTCTAGTGGGACTTTCACTTGGAATAATAGACGCAATAGAGAGGAGGTGATCTCTGAACAAGTGGATAGATTTCTTGTTTCCTTTTTTTGGGTTGGCAGTGCCTTGGTTACTAGTTCTGAAATTCTTGACTGGAGAGGATCTGATCACTGGCCAATTAAATTCTTTGCTTCCTCTTTTTCTATTCCAAAGAGTCCTCCTTTTAAATTCCATCTTATGTGGCTTCAAGACTCTTTGCTGCATGATTTAGTGGCTACGTGGTGGAGAGAGGGAGCCCTTCTTATGGCACAGCTATGTATTTCTTTGTTAAGAAACTTCAATATGTCATATATCACCTTAAGAGATGGAATACATTATGTTTCAGTAGCCTTCTGGCCAGGAAGAGGACTGCTCTTGAACATCTTGTTCTGATTACTCGCCAAATTAGGGATAATGGATTCTCGGATGCACTTAGACAAGCTGAGTCCCAAGCTGTGCGAAATGTGGAGGAATGGGAGCTCCGGGAGGAGATTTATTGGAAACAGAATGCTCAAATTGATTGGCTTTAGGAAGGGGATAGGAACATTGCTTTCTTTCATCATTCTATTCAGGCTCATTGCAATAAGGGGTACATTTCCTCTCTTGTTACCTCTGAAGGGCTTCAAATTTCTTCTTTGTCAGCTATGTCTCACAAGGCTCATCAGTTTTACTCTACTCTTTTTGTTGAAGATTCCTCTCCCGCTATTGTGGAGGATTTGATCCTTTCCTGCATTCCCTCTCTGGTCACCAATGCGATGAATAATTCTCTCATTCATTCGATTTTGTTGCCTAAAGTTAGAAGAGGTTGTACTTGGGATGAACAAAGGTAAAGCTCCAGGCCCAAACAGTTTCCCTATTGAATTTTTTCAGAAGTTTTGGGATATTATTAATATGGATCTATTGGAGGTTGTTGGGGAATCTCTTCATAGTAAGCAAATGCTTCAAGCCTTGAATTCTACCTTCTTGGTTCTCATTCCTAAAAAGGAAGGTGCAAATAAGCTCGAATTTTTCGACCTATTGCTCTTTGTAATGCGGTGTATAAGATTATCACTAAATTGATTGTAGAGAGGCTCAAAACTTGTCTTCCCATGGTGATCTCTGAGGAACAAGGTGGTTTTGTGGCTGGTAAACAAATTCTGGATGGTGTGGTGGTGGATTATGAGGTTATTCACTCTATGGCAACTTTAAAGGAGAGATCTATGTTCATAAAATTGGACATGGCCAAGGCTTACGATGGAGTCAAATGGAGTTATGGCAACTTTAAAGGAGAGATCTATGTTCATAAAATTGGACATGGCCAAGGCTTACGATGGAGTCAAATGGAGTTTTCTTTAGAAAATTCTCTTAGCCTTTGGTTTTGGTCCAGAATGGGTGAGTTGGACTATGAGTTGTGTTACTTCATCTTTCTCGATTATTGTGAATGGAGAATCTTCAAATCCTTTTGTTGCTTCCAGAAGCCTTCATCAAGGGGATCCTCTTTCCCCTTACGTCTTTATTATTATGGCTTGGAGTTTGGGTCGTCTTCTAAAATTTCGAACTTCTCAAGACTTGATTCATGGGTGGCAATGGGGCAATAGCTTTCGAAACCTCTCACATCTCCAATTTGTGGATGACACTACTCTTAAGGGATTGGCTCACCTTCGGGAAGCTGAATCTTTTAGGAAAGCCTTGGATATTTACTTTGCAGCTTCAGGTCAGAAAGTCAATGAGTACAAATCCTCCATTTTATTCTTTAATACACCTCAAGCCATTCAGAGGTGTATTCCTGACATTCTGCGGTTTCAGATAGGGTCTCTTCCCTTTGTTTATTTGGGCATTCCTCTTACTGGTGGTAGACATCCCAAGTCGTCTTGGCAGATTTTGCTTGACAAGTTGCATCAAAAGGTTAATCACTGGACTCATCGTTGGTTATCTACTGTTGCTCGAGTGACTCTTTTAAAGTCGGTTATTCAAGCTCTTACTATATACAAGTGTTTTGTTCAGGTTGCTCTCATGTATTTTCTTCGGGAATTTTATGCCCTTTCTCGACAATTTCTTTGGAGTGGTAATTTATCGACTACTAAATGGAGCCTTCTTAAGTGGGAAACTGTGTGCAAACCTAAGAATGAGGGCAGCCTTGGCTTACGATCTTTTGTTTTGAATGGACAAGTTCTTGTCGCTGGTGTACTACCCAAAATCAGCTTTGGGCCCATATTCTTACCCTTAAGTATCTTCCACATGTTAATGTGTTTGATGTTTCCTGCTTTCCTTTGGAGGGAAGAGGTTCTATGATTTGGATTACTTTGAAACTAGGGGCTCAATTGGTAAAGAATAGTTCTTTTGGATCTGTCCTACGGGATCTCAAGCTCTTTTTTGGCTGGATTTTTGGGATGGTCATCCTTCTATCTCTCTACTCGTCCTCGCCTTCAAGCCCTTCGTGATACTTTTACTGTTGTTGGCTGGGACATTGTTGACCATTATAAGATTGTCCATAATTGTGGGTTGGTAGTTCGTTTTCACTGGAAACATCCTTTTGAATAGTCTCCAAGAGAATTTGAGGAAGATAGGATAGAATTGGCTCAAATTTTGGAGTCTCGTAAGTGCACTACTTTAGCTAGGAATGATGTTTTGGCTTGGGAAGGCAATGATTTGTCTAGAAAGTTTTTAGTTGTTGCAGGTTATGTTGAGCTAGTGCGGAAGACTTTTGGGGACATTCAGGTTCCTTGGTAGAAACAAGTTTGGTACAAGTTCTCATGGCCCAAGTGCAATTTTTCATGTGGTTGGTGGTTCACAACTGATGTCTTACTTAGGATAATTTATGTAAGCGTGGTTTTCAGGGTCCCTCGATATGTGTGTTGTGTCGTAATAGTGAAGAAAGTTTCACTCGACTCTTTTTCCAATGTTCCTTTACTAGACATATTTGGCACTTTTGGTGGGATGTGTGGAATCAAGCTTGTTGGCATGTCTCTTTGGCTGAGTTTTTTGTTCAATGGGGAAAGGCCCTTGTCAAAACCTCTTTTCTTCAAGTTGCTTGGACTCATGGCCCTTCTTTTATTATTTGGCATATCTGGTTGGAGAGGAATCATCAAATCTGGCTATTTTATATGTTGTGGATCCTTGCAATGCTATTTTCTATAACTGTCTCCATCTTCCTCCTCCACAAGGCTAGCTTATGAGAAATAGATGCAGACACCCTCTTTGGAAGATAAATAGGGAGGGGAGGTGGAGTCCTCCGCAGGGCATTTTAAAAATCCATACAGGCGGGTCTTCTCAAGGAAACCCAGGTCCTAGTGGCATTGGTGGAGTTGGTAGAGATAGCTTGGGGATTGTTCAATTTATTTTTTCTATTTATAAAGGTCATCATGCTAATAATTTGATGGAGGCTCATGCTATTTTATATGTTGTGGAGCGTGCTTGTGCTCTTGGATGGAGCGGGCTCATTTGTGAATTAGATTCCCAGGTGGTGGTGGATCTGTTGACTCGACAACATTTTGAGGATGTTAGTTGGCAGTTAGTTTTGGTTGTTAACTAGATTCTTCATTTGTGTGCTTCTTTGGATTTTGTTACTTTCACACATATCCCTAGGGAGTGGAACAGAGTAGCGAATTGTTCGGCCAAATGGGCTTTTGATCAAATGCAAAACTGGAATATTGTGGATAAGGGTCAATTACCTTTGGGTTTGTCTCAACAATTAGATCACTTAGTGGATCTTGATAGGGTTGTTTGATGCCCATGCTATGTACTTGTTTAAATAAATTTTAACCCCTCTTTTATTTCAAAAAGCATCGGTTAGCGCAAAAGGAATTAACATGAACTCATAGTTGTCATAGTGAGTTCAAAAGGATCTCTTGTAATTGTCACTTTCTCTAATCCATTTGATGTTAGATAGATTATAAATCAACATTTGTAAATACTAAAGAAACACACAATTCAAAAATTAGTGCATCGATTCATACAAAGCAATATCTAATTCTTACCCAAAAACCATTGGACATCAAAAATTACTCTTGGAGGAACTATGACTAACATGGATCTTGGTTTCCACTCCATGTTGTGTTCTTTTCACCTCCCTGGCAGCAATGTATATGGTAGGTCCTAAAAATAGTCTTTATACTCATCAATTGATCACCATACTTTATTTTATCTTGGCGGGCTCCATATTTTCATCTTGATATGCAAGTCACTCATGATCAAAATGAAACGATGTAGTATAATTTGCCTTTTACAAGTTGTTTTCCTTTGATGTGTATTAAAATCAATTTATTTACACCGACTTGCATCCATTAGCTATTATTGATTGTCCTTAAAATTAAGACTACAAATTAGAAAGATTCATTCCAAATGTGTGCCAAGTTCCTCAACAACTAAGTTGTCATGACTACATCTACTCCTGCTAGTACTGAAACATATACATCAGATCTTTCCATGTTTCTCCAGCTGCAATCTCAGCCCTTTTATCATCTTCTTGCAACACTTCATCGTGTCATTGGCCACTAAACCCTGGAACTTCTATAACAGAACAACTCTTAGCTCACAGATATCCACAGCTCTGAGTTGCTTGAGTGTTGTCACAATATGCAATTGCAGCTGCCATTATTTCCTTTGAGTTGCTCTACAGTCTGAAGATCTGATATTAAGTGATTCCTACCATGGCAACAAGGGAGATAGTTGAAATTTTCTGTTGTTATTTGTCATCCATATGAGTGTTTTCCTCTATTTCTACTACTTCTTTGTGAACACTTTCAATATATTCTTCTTATCTTTGACTACTTAAGGAATCACACAGATCCTTTTGGGGACCATTCCCTTGTGTTCCTCAAACTAAATTTCTTTGCAACTAAAACAAAGCTCTTCCAAGATTAAATCAGCAACTAGAGAATGGTTTTATATTCTTCCTTTTCAATTTCTAGCAATATAAGTAAGAAATGTTGAATAAATCCACGTCTCTTTCATCTCTCCCTTTCATTGTTGTTTTACAGTTTGATGGCAGTCATACATTGAGGAAACCTATAATCATCTTTGAATATGCCTTATACATTTGAATGGCAGTCTCAACAGCAGTTGACCTCAACTGAAGGGCTCTTTTAAGCTATTATGTACATGGCAACTACAAGCCAGAGGGAAATATTTCCTACCAAAAAGCTAACTTGGAATCTTTTGCTTCAATAACATTTCTCGATGCCCGATTTTCTCCTTGAGGACCATGAAACGGTCTTCTTGGGTATGGGCTTTGAACTTATGGCAAATGGAAATCACAAATTGGTTCACAGTAGTCATTTCTTGCTCATTGTCCTCTTCCACCTCGCCTCTTCCAATCTCATTCAGTAATTTTCCAGTAATCAAATGCTGGCCCTTCAAGGTTCAAAGAGGAAACCTATTTCTTTTTGGCAATCTTCCAGAAGGTTTAATATAGAAAAAAGGGGATAACTGGCCTGTGACAGCTCTTAACTTCAAAAATATCCTATGGCCACCAAACTTGGAAATAGGAATCTCCTCTGATAGCCTCTGCTTTACACGGTCCCTACCTTTGTTTTCTTGATTTACTGCATCATCTATTAAAATTTCCGATGAAATAGCTATTCTGATTTTAATTTTTGCTAATGATCATGATGCCCAGGGTCCTCAAATATTGAGGTCTTTGCCAACTATCTTCCTTACTAGTTTTCACATTTACCCATCTTTTTTCCATTGCCACAATCAATGTACACAAAGCTTGATTCATTTGTCCCAAGGAAGAGTCCTAGTGCATTGAAAGGAGCCTTTACAACTTTCACAGTTAATAGTGTTAATGTTATTGTAGCTATGGTCAGATTCCTTCAGGCTGACATAGATAACATAAAGGTTGTGATAATATAATTATTGTGATATAAAAATTATATTGATAATATAATTATTTGATAATATAATAATTATATTGTTATTGTGATATAATTATATTATATTATAATATAATTATATTGATAATGAATAATATGATATATAATTATATATGGATTAATTAATTGGGCCAACTTGGAAGAGTGGTGACCCTTGGTAAAGGGGCACAACCAATAGATATAAAGGAAGATTAAATCTTCCTCTCTTGGTAATAATCTAATACATACAACTAGAAATACAACATGGTATCAGAGCAGGATGAATTCTACCTGTTCTTGAGACTACCATAGAGGACAGAGTATTTGTTACAAACCTGGTGCAGAACGTGGTGACAGTTACTAAACAGTCAAATTTGTGCAGAACACGGTGAAGTGCCCGATCTTGAAAGTGCATTTGCAGAGCATGTTTAGAGTGTTCCATTCTCTGCCCGTGCCTCGTGCGTAGAGTCATTCAGTGGTGATATTTCTCCCTCTAGCCCTGGCACAACGCGCTGAATTATGTGAGCATCTTTAGGATTTGGTTTTGCTGATAGAAGAAAATCGCTTCATTTGCATCTTCTTTAGAGCGAATTATGGTCAGTGAAGATCGTCCTTGCCCAAGATGACGTTGTGAAGATCGTCCTTGCCGTTTTTTCTGAGAGTTGTTTTCAAGCGGCCTAACATCAACAATTCATTGATTTAGGAAGATGAGAATCAGGGTAGAAGGAATTACGGGAGATCAACCAATATATTTGTTGCTTTGTTCCATCTTATATCCACACAATCTCAACCTTAACAGATAAAGATTCATATTGGGTTGATAAATATAGATGTCTTTGGTGGATGTCGTGGCATATATATACACTCAAATAGTCACAAAGGAATTCATCCAGATTAGATGGTAGCCTTTTGGCTTTGGGATATATAGGAGAGAACTTATATCTGTGGATAGGAATCGAGGCATACATCACAGAACCAAAGGAAATGTCATTTAGAGAGTATTGATAAGTACTCTTGAAGAAGATCGACGAAAATGGGAAGTCTATGTTCCATATGAACCTTATCGAACCATCACAATATTATTCTGTACCAAAGGGGGCTATATTGTGGGCTGCATCTTATGATGATTCATATTTCGGTTGAGGTGAATCATAGTCATTGAGATTAGCAGCCGTGTCTATCCATATTAAGATTTACATATTCAATCTATTACCAATGGCTTATCAACACCTAGCATCAACCAATATTCTCCTTCAACAATGTTTGAAGAGTATCAAAGATTAATCCTGCAAAAAAAAAAATTAATTAGAGATCAGTAATTGCAGATATCGATGTCCAAGAACAGGCTACAGCGATCATAGAGAACATCATTTGGAAGTCAAAGATTTGCTACGGTACTAAAGTTCCATTGTAATGATTGTTTGAGGACATCTAGTTTCGCATAAGTTATATTCTGATAATCTAGCGTGATCACATATGAGCATTCATCTGTATCAACTATCAAAGACGTTACTAAGGAGACCCACATTAGTGTAGTAAGTGTCAGCATAGGATTTGATACGCCAAATGATAAGTGTTGGATGCGATTTATCATTGCATTAACCAATATGTGACTAGAAGACTTCTACATTCCACATATAGTTCTATATCGAAGGAAGGTATCAACGAAGATTAGCATTAGAAAAGATTGGCTCGGGTTCCTTTGGCAAGACATTTGCAATTATCCATAAACTCAGACATAGTTGTTGCTATTTTGGGAGTACTGAGTGCACAAATCCCCAGTTTAAGGAAGAGGAAGTAAATCGCATGGATTCCTATTGAATTTTGAGGCTAGCGTTAACATTGACAATGCTAGATTCATACTGTGAGCTCATTACTCAAGGAGCCATGCGGCTTGTCAAGGCAAATGTTGGGCACATTAAATCTTTCATGGGTAGCGCGATATGTTTGAGGCGATGAGGACTGCGAGCATAATGTCTGTGCGGCTTTGGCAATATCTACAAGGATATTCGGGCACCAAGTTTTACCCGAGCTACCACTGAGAAGGAACGAATGACAGTGTGTACTAGCTCTCTGTGGATGTCGTAGATCCAATATCTGCAGAGTGGTAGGTTGGAATGTCGAGTGGCCCCGCTTTGTGTTTCTCTCAAATTGAATGTGCAGCACGAGAGACAAGTTGGTTTATTCCGAGCGGACTCGACAGTTTATATACAGGCGTGGATACAGATTGATATGTTAGTGAGTCATGGATCCCAATATGCAAGCGGTGATATGATATCCAAACCGATAATAGATTGCAGTATTGGCTTGATCATGTAAATTCCGAGCAGTGGAAAACTTGATATGGTAGCTGTGATAGAGATCGCAAATTCTGTACATTTGCAGGTGGCAATATGTGGGATGATTGTCTTCAAATTGGAGAAAGAGGGGCCTGCCCATATTGTCCTTAAGGACTGATTTGAGATATCTCTCTAAGAGGAAGAGTCTATATAGATTGTGATCAGGTTCTTCGAAGAGGAGAATCAACATTCAGAGGGAGCCTGACAAATCTACAGAGGCAACCTTGGACGAGAAGGTCAGGAGGTTGATGTTAGTGCTTAGAGCTGAGAATTTGTCTCAGCATCAGTGATCTCTAGAGATGACATTCTTCTCTATGAGAGAAGTTTAAGGTGTCAGCCCTTGTAGCATTTTTCTCTAAGATGGAGAAATTTGAGGTATCGACCCTTGTAGCATTTTTCTCTGAGATGATGAAATTTGAGGTGTCAGCCCTTGTAATACATTCTTCTCTGTAAGAGAGAAATTTGAGGTGAAAGCCCTTGTTCCACACTCTGGGAGTAGCCGTGGTATATGTCATCAGAGAGAATCCATGATTTTGCACTTGTGTTTATTCACCCTCTGGGAGTAGCTATGGTGAACGTCATGATGAGATGGCGATCATGTTGAGTGATTCCGTGATGGGCACTTGTGCACTTGTTCTTTTCCACCCTCTGGGAGTAGCTATGGTGGATGTCATGCGAGAGACTCCATGACTTAACACTTGTGTCGATTCACCCTCTGGGAGTAGCCATGGTGAACGTCATGATGAGATGAGGACATCACGTTGAGTGATTCCGTGATGAGCACTTGTGTTCGTTTGCATTTCCATTCACGGGAGCAGCCATGATGGAGCCACCCTCTGGGAGTAGCCATGGTGGACATTACTCTATAAATCAGATATCTAAGAAGATCCTCCCTAGCTAAGAGGGAGTGTTAATGTTATTGTGCTATGGTCGGATTCCTTCAAGCCGACATAGATAACATAAAGGTTGTGATAATATAATTATTGTGATATAATAATTATATTGATAATGAATTATATGATATATAATTATATATTAATTATATGAATTAATTAATTAGGCCAACTGGTGACCCTTGGTAAAGGGGCACCATCAATAGATATAATGGAAGATTAAATCTTCCTCTCTTGGTAATAATCTAATACATACAATCAGAAATACAACAAATAGATTTCCTGATTTTTAATTATCTTCACTGCAGTTGAGTAGGCCTGCTTATAGGTCCCAAAAAATAACTCTACAATATTTTTATGAGAACAAATATATATTGTTATAACTGCTGTAAACTATAGAGCAGAAGCTATATGTATTAAATAGGAAAAATCTGGAACTGTACTATAAAAACATAAAAATCCCTTAACCACAAATAAATAAATAAATCAATCTATGAATTTGAACAGTTGAAAAATAATACTTATCTTTCTTCTTGTCTATTTAAAGCCAGAAAAATTAAAATTTCTAAAGTCAACCTTTTTCCTAAAAAGGAGAAAAAACACATGTACACAAAGAACTGCTTCCAAAAACATTCCCTGTTCTAACACCTAGTAGTTTATTCAAGTTGTCATTTTAGCCACTTTGTCTTTTGCATTTGGGGTATTCGGAGCTTTTACAAATGTATACACTCTAAATATCACCCAGACAATATGACTGTAATAATTCCTAATGACAATCATTGATCAGTACTGACACTAATTATCCTCAATCATAGGGTAATAAAATAACCTAACATCAGATTTCAAGGATAACAAACAAGGTCAAGGTAAGAGCACGTAACAGAACACACTAGACTAGACATCACTATAGTGAAATATTTGTTGCCTTGGCACAAGCTGCATGACGAGTTTGTATATTTAGGGGATACATTTATATATCTTTAGTTTTGTCTCACATAGTGACCTTTGTTCTGGATCAGACCGCCTCCTTTAGGTTCCCTGAGCAGTGATTCTCTTTTATTGCAAGGACTCTTCAGACATTTTGATGTCACTTCTCCATCTTTAGGGACATTGCACCATGACAGACCTATAGGATCTAATTGATATCACAAAGTCAAATATTAGAAGGCGTCCATGGACAAAATCTATCAGTAGATAGGTCCTATTGGCAGTTTAATGATTTTGAATAGTGATTTGATGACATATTTTTGGAGAAACCATTGGCATATCTACAAAGTGATGACAATTGAGGATAGTTCCCACTCTTACATCAACATGACCACAATCGTCTGTATCATTAAATATCACTCTTTTTAATCCCCATCATTTTTTTACTTTTTCAATCTTTTTGATTGCTTTGAACTTTTTGAAAACACAGTGACCACAACCGATTGTAACTGTTATATGCTGTGACTGTAATCTTTCGGTGGATTTAATCCAGTAATGCAAATATACTATCAATCTTCCAGATCTCATTCTTAATGAATACTATCAGGATTTGGAGCTAACAGTCAATAGTTAATCATTACAGTGATCCAGAGAGATCTCCATTAAGAGACCATAAAGGTGAACCTCCACTATATTTGGCATCTTGCACACACGATGATATATCGTATCCAGACTTTTAGCTAGTTTCAAGGCCCCGTTCTCCTAGATGAGGGGATATCAGGGTCCTATCATACTGATTTGTCTAATAAAAGGGTCTGATCACTCCAACCCTATTATTATTTTACTTTTTATACAGATGATTGTTGTTAGAGACTCAAATAACTGAATTGTCCCTAGAGGAAGAGAGCTTCCCATGTCTGCTAGAAGTTAGAACCATATCTGTCATTACTCATTATCTATGTCTAAAAAAGTTTGTAATTCACAGGACAGGGAAAGGAAATGATGTATCAATCTAGCTTTGTATTTTTTCTGAAAAGCAACGAAAAAAGCTCTGCTTTTTGCTATAGGTAGGTTAAATTATTTTCCTTTTCTTGTACTGCACACAAGAACACACTAGCAATCCCAGAAATTGTAATGGGCATGACCCTTCCCAAGTAGTCTCTCAGAGCATCCAAATGATAGACCAAACAATTGCAGTGATGTAAGATAGATATCTTCACTCATGAGTAAGTACAACAATTCATTGTTGGAATTATGGAAAGGTGTATACTAAGAGGGGAGGGGTGAATCAGTATCCTTAAAACTTTTCAAACTATTCCTTGTAAACATTAACTTCAATAACTGACTGCGTAGATTGCATTCACCATACATTCAACACCATAACTGAAATGTAAATGCATGTAAGCAAATTAATAAAACATACATGAAACTTCAATACACATGACACATGTATTTGGTATCGCAGAAACCCTTGTTAGAAGGCAAAAACTACGGTGGGGATGGAACCCACAAAGCTTCACTTCTGCAGAAATAAAGTTGTCGGTTAAGGCTTACAAAGATTGATCACTTCTGGTGATCTTACCCTGTTAGGAGTAACAATAAGATCAGCTAGATCTACCTGCTTAAAGGATTTTAGCAATACAATACATGTGTGCACTCGGTTAAGAGATTTTACTAAGAACGGTTAAGTTCACTCTGTTAGGAGATTTTGAGTCTGCTACAATTGTTAGAGAGTAACAGTGATATTTGACCTGAATGAAATACAACTCAAATTGTTGATATCAGATCCTTTAAGTGCAATAAAGATATCACCTTGCTGTGATGAGTATATCATTTTGAATTGCTTAGTAGCCTTATATCTATTCTGATAAACTGAATACTTTTGTTGAAATCCTTTTGTCAAAACCCTGTTTGATCTTCAGATGTCCTTGAGTGCGGCTACTTCTTTATTATACATGTCAAAATGACATCCTTACAAATTTTATATCAAACTGATCTTGACCTAGTTAGGGTTTTACATTATCTTAGAAAACCTAAGATTAACGGTTCATATGATTAACCTAGATCATCATTACATAGGAATCATCATTCATTAAATGATTACATCCGCAATAAATATTCACCTCGATCTTGGTAAATTGTTTTCTTGCTCGGCAAAAAGTTGTTCACCTTGGACTATGTGTCATTCCAAACTTTTATGTGAACTCTGGATTACTCGGTAAATGTTGTCTCTCGGTCTCGCTGTTCTCTGACGCTCGGTAATCTTATGTACTCGGTAACTGCTACATATTGATAACCGACTGAACTGTCTTCCTGTGTTTACCAACTGTACAGATGAATACTAATGACAACACTTAATCCATTTAGGAGTAACATTCTCCCCCTTTGGCATTAGTATCAAAAACTTATATGTATGTCGGACTATAAAAATTTGAACTCTCAAAAAAATTTCACAAAACCAAAAAAATGTGTAAGCTCAATGACTCCCCCTATGAACATGTTCTCGGTAGATATACATATGTTTCCCCCTTTCATTGAAAATAATGACAAAGAATATACTTACAATTTGTCAAAAATCTTAGGATGGGTTTTCTTAAGATTATCCATAAGTTTCTCCCATTCTTCCTTTAGATTTTCTAGAGCCAACTGCTCTAAGCTTACTCGAGCATGTATATCAAAAATGTTCTCGATGACAGAAATCTCAGGGGTGGCAATCAATTTCTTTGCATGTGTCACATGTTTTTGCATCACTTCTAGATGTGGTAGTAACTCGGCCTGTAGCTCGGTTACCTCTTCTTTGATTCGGTCCTCTTCCTTTCTCAACTCAAGTCTTAACCGATGTATGTGTTTAACTTTGGAATAATGCACTTGGAATGCATGTTGCTCGGTTGTAAGACGAGTAGCACTATCTTTTAGATCTGCATCTAATTTGTTTATCTTTTCACTAACCTCGATAGTGAAGTGATCTAAAGTGCATACCTATTTCAGAATTGTAAAAACTTTATCAATAATGCTTTCCAATTCAGTTACAACTTCTGAAAGCTTTACCTTGTTCACTGCCATTGCTTGGCTAATCTTTTTAGTTAACTTATACTGAATCTTTTGTTCGGCTCTCTCTTCAATCATTTGCTCGGCGTCTGTAGTGGGGCCAATGATTGTTTCTATGAGCAGTGCAAGTTGATCAATGATAGGGACGGATTCATCAATAGTTACATCTGGAGCAACTTGCATTAGGATCTCCTTGACATCCTCTAGCACCTTTGTGTTCTTATTTTCTTGTCTCAACTTGCCTTGCATTGTTCATGACATCAATCATTCTAACCATTTGTGTCTCCTAACCAATCTGCAGTGCTTTCACTTGTTCAGTAAGATGTTGATTCTTTTCAAATAGATCTGATATGGTTCTTTCAGATGCATCAAATATGCTACCAGATTCAAATCTAGATCCTTCAAATGGATCATCTATCTCTTCTTCATGATAATCAGTCTCATTATACCGAAGTGCCATATCCTTCCTCTTGACCAGTAAATCTCTCAGTGTTTCTTTGGCTTCCTTGAATTGTTCAATGTAGATCTACAACTGCAATTTTTTATTCTCAATAGTTTTGTCAAGCTTATACATTTCCATCCTTAAATCTTTTCTCTTCAATGATTAAACTTTCTTAACAAGATAACTAGCTCTGATACCAATTGTTGGAATTATGGAAAGGTGCATACTGAGAGGGGAGGGGTGAATCAATATCCTTGAAACTTTTCAAACTACTCCTTGTAAACATTAACTTCAATAATTGACTCTGTAGATTGCATTCACCATACATTCAATACCATAACTGAAATGTAAATGTATGTAAGCAAATTAATAAAACATACATGAAACTTCAATACACATGACACATGTATTTGGTATCGCAGAAACCCTTGTTAGAAGGTAAAAATTGCATTGGGGATGGAGCCCACAAAGCTTCACTTCTGCAGAAATAAAGTTGTCGGTTAAGGCTTACAAAGATTGATCACTTCTAGTGATCTTACCCTGTTAGGAGTAACAATAAGATCAGCTAGATCTACCTGCTTAAAGGATTTTAGCAATACAATAAATGTGTGCACTTAGTTAAGAGATTTTACTAAGAATGGTTAAGTTCACTCTGTTAGGAGATTTCGAGTCTGCTACAATTGTTAGAGAGTAACAGTGATATATGACCTGAATGAAATACAACTCAAATTGCTGATATCAGATCATTTAAGAGCAACCTTGCTGTGATGAGTATATCCTTCTAAACTGCTCGGTAGCCTTATATCTGTTCTGATAAACTGAATACTTCTGTTGAAATCCTTTTGTCAAAACCCTATTTGATCTTCAGATGTCCTTGAGTGCGGCTACTTCTTATTATACATGTCAAAATGACATCCTTACAAATTTTATATCAAATTGATCTTGACCTAATTAGGGTTTTACATTATCTTAGAAAACCTAAGATCAACGGTTCATATGATTAACCTAGATCATTATTACATAGGAATCATCATTCATTAAATGATTATATCCACAATAAATATTCACCTCAATCTTGGAAAACCGTTTTCTTGCTCGGCAAAAAGTTGTTCACCTTGAACTATGTGTCATTCCAAACTTTTATGTAAACTCTGGCTTACTCGGTAAATGTTGTCTCTCGATCTCGGTGTTCTCTGGTGCTCGGTAATCCTGTGTACTCGATAACTGTTACGTATTAATAACCGATTGAACTGTCTTCTTGTGTTTACCGACTGTACAGATGAATACTAATGACAACACTTAATCCATTTAGGAGCAACATTCATTTCTTCGTATAAACATTTCCGATAGGGGTGAATCCATAACAATAACAAAGGCACAAGAAAAAGCCTCATGTAAAGGTTTACATTGAGAAAGGTTGGCAACCCAATGTTTTGGCTGCAAGTACCTCATTTAGGTAAAATCTTGATGTATTGTTCCCAAGTTTGAATAGCTTGAGTAAAATTCAAACACGGTGAAGTTTAAGACCCTTTTCAACTGAATTTGGGGCCATTGGAGTGATCCGTAATTGCACATAATTTAGGTTACATACTACGAAGTTAGACAAAATCTTTTAAGGATGAAGATGATGAAAATTAAGTATGCTCTGTGTTTATAAGACTAAGTTTTAAACCACCTCAATGTACCTTGGTCATCATAAGGTCAATAGAGAAATATTAAAAAACCCTTTTAGAGGAGATGAATTCTTCTTAAACACGTGGGGATGCCAATATCTGTGATGCAGCCCAAGTCTTTAACATTGCCCTTGAAACATTTACACTACTGAAATAATCCGGAAAAGGCAAATGCACTTCCCTCCTACAGAAAAAAACCCAGAAGGAAAAAAATTAAATGGGTATGTAAAGTAAAAAGTCCTTGCAATCTGGCAAGATATAAGTTACTTGGCTGCTATGCACTCCACCATGGGTAAATTCTGATAAAACAATACAGCCCTTGACATGTTAACAAGGATAAGACCTAACAAAGTGAACTCTTAAAGGTCCGTGAAGCTGTGATAGAAAGGACATCGGTGCTAGTTTCCATGGAACAGCTGAGGACTTGCACCTGGGAGCTTACTGTGCTTCTTTGTGGTTTGAGGCATGGCTCGTTGTCTACGACAAATCAGGTAACTAGTAAGAGTGTGACCCCAGTTCAAATTCCCCTCACCTTAGCAAAGTGGACTGTATCTTTAACCTTTATGCGGTCAGGTATTGGCGAAGAAATTATGGGATGATTACAAATGTTCAAAAATTCCCCCGTGTTTATCCCACAATCCATCACTAATTTTTAACAGAAACGAAGTAGCATTAATTACAGGAAAAAAGAAAACTAATTGAGAAAAAAAAAGATGGTAGTATATGTTAGAATTTCAGTGCAGAACAGATAAGAGATAAAGTTTACCTCCTCCTCAAACTCACGGTCGAGTTTCTCAGAGATTATGATGGAAACTATAACTGTTATCAGCACTAGCAAGATAGGAACACTAATAGCACTCACGACGACAACCATGTTTTTTCCTCCATCTGCTGTTATTGTTCTACTTCGTCTTGTGAAAACCATTCTTCTAATTCCGAATCCTAAAGAGGAATATGAAGGCGTCTGTGTACTTAGTTTATAACATGGACTTGGGTATGCCAAATTAATGCTGCCGCACCTGTTTACTTGTAGGTTGCTCTGTTTGTGTGGAGTTATTTGGGATGGAATCAACGACTGTAATAGTCCACCATTAAAATTGCATATGCAACCCATGTTGCATAATATCATTGATTTCTTACCAAACTCGCATTGCAACAGAATATTCACAAATAGTCTTATAAGAACAGGAGCTACCTATTCTAGCGCGCCCTGCTTACTGCAAACTGAGCTAAAATGAATCAAATTTGAACAAGCGCCCGAAGGATAAGATGAGGGCAATTTAGGAGAAATAGAGGCCAAATGATGACATTAATGAAGAGTTAAGAAATTTTATTTTTAAAGTGAGAACTGCTTTCCATAAAGATATGTGGTGGAAACCGATGGAAACAAAATAAAATAGACAGAAGCAAGGTTTATAGTAATAAATAATTTACTTTTACATATTCTAAAAATTAAATTAGATGAATTATGTTAAGGGTATTTGATTTAATGAAAAAAAATCATGTTGTAAACACTTCAATAGTGTTGAATTCAAATCTTTTACAATATAATAAAAGAGATGAATTAAAAGAAAGATATAAGTTCACCAAGTAAATATTCTTTAATAATTAAAAAAGCATAAAAATAGAGAAACCAACTTACAATTTAGAAGATAATTATCTAGTTCAATTCACAACTATTATTTCTCATTGCATCTTTAGAAATAACAATGAGTTCTTAATTATTGAAAACATTATCTTTTTCTTCTTCTTATATATTATATCTATTAGGTGAAATATCAAAAGTTAGAGTGAGGAATTTACCCTATCAAGAATTAGCCAAATTGTTGGGTTTCATGTGCACATGGCCAATGTCATTAGTATCATTGCATTTTGAAGAAGCTCCTTTGAAATTGCAAGAACAAAATTTGCATACCTTACAACTTTCTTATTACACTTTTGTGTTCATTTTAACTCCTAGCTTGTTTGAGTGTCTTGTATTTTTTTTACCCCTTTTAACTAACTAGACACCTTTAGTCATTTGCATATGTGTTCCTATGTTGCTCCATAGTCTTTTTTAGAGTTTTTACGTGTTCCTTTTCATTTAGTTTTTATCCACATCCCATGTCTTAACACCACTTTTAATTTTCCTCTTATTTACTCTTGTCCCCCTTCTTACCCCCTTGACAAACCATCAAATGATTTTCCTTGTCCCATCCTATGTGAAAGGATCAACTTTATCCATCTTAATCTTTCCTTAATGAATATAAAATTGATGGAGCCACCCATTACTGCATGACACCCTTTAATTTTGAGGTCCCCTCATAAATCAAGCTAGAATTTCATTCACCTATAATGACCACAACTTGCCATGAAATAGGGTGGCCTTAACATGTCACCATCCAACTACAATATTTCAATTCAACATAATTAATTTCCATTTATTCACATCTACTAGGTTTCCATCTTTGAATTCCCTAAGAAAACTCTTTAAAATAGCTCAACTTTGTCTCATTTTTATATAGAGAAGAGAAACTTTGAGTTGCTTATGTGGTTTTCCCCATTTATGTTTACAAATGACACCCCAATATTGATTCAAAAATTGTGGAAGATGAATAGTTTTTTTGCAAGTCTTCAATAATGTCGTTGTCACTACATGATATTTGACAATAAGTGGTTGAATCCTAAGGATTTCAACAAGATGGAACATTTTCCTTTATGATTTTCATTTGAAGTGAAACTCTATTTCAATTGGTTTATAGGATCATCTTCATACCTATCTATCCCTCCCTTCCAAGCCACCATCACCCTTTTTAACCTATTTTTCCATCTTAGCATCTCTCTATTATCATTGTTGAAGTTTTTATTGAGCAATGTGTTTCCATTCCCACTTGGTGTTTCCCAAATCTTACATAAACCAAACTTCATACCTCAACTTGTAGATTCTATATCACCATATTTCATCATCCTTAAGCCATTAGAAGCAATTTTAAGCATTCTTATATGCTTTCAATCAACTCTTTGTGAATATAAGGCATTGGCCTAAATATTTAGGAGTTGTGAGCTAGTACCATGTCAAGAACAAATTAGGTACTTTAGAATGATGGTTTCTCATTTATATTTTCATCTTATTTGAATCCTCAAAACCATTTTGGGTTGAACCAACACATTATTTCCAAAAACAATCTCTCATTTTGCTTTTCTATGCATCGTTTACACCATCCAATAGGTTTTAATAGTTATGCCTTGATTTAAGATGATTTATATACATATATTACTTTTATGACCTATTATTTATTAACATATAAATGTAGAAGAAAGCTTAAAATCTTATAAGAGGAATAACTTGTAACATACAAATTATTTACCAAACAATAATAACATTAAAATAACTTAATAAAGAACTAATTGTGGGAAATAATTTTTTTTCTTTTATTTCTAATTAACATAAAAAACTACTTCTTTTTCACATGAACATGAATAACTAAAAGTTTTCTAACTAACTAAAGAAAGATATAATATCTCTTAATAACTAACTCTACATGAAAAATGAGTTTAACTAACAATTTTCTATTTAATTAATACTGGAATAAAAGAAATCATTAACTAATTTAACTAATCAATGTATAAACCATAGAACCTGATAAGCTTGATGATTTTTTCTTGATTATCTTTGCCACAAAAGCTTCTAATTTCTTCCAATGAGGGAAGATTGTCATTGAAGGTTTTACCTCCCAACCATTGATCTTATATTCTCAACCTTTAACAATCTCCCACACAACATCCTAATGAAAGTTGTCCATCCCTACACAAGAGATGGAGTGCAAAGATCCAATATTTCATGTCATTCGAGACTTGGTGTAGAACCCACAACTATTGTAGCCAGCAACACCTGTAGACATATTTTTCTATGAGGATGACCCTCCTAGCTAGACATTGCCCTATTGGTTCTAGTGATTGATAGTTAGTACCAATCTGCATATTACCACTGTTTAGGGGAAAAATGGTGTTGATGAATTTAGTAATGTAAACTATGTGAGATGTGTTCATTAATTAACCATTTCCATACTAACATTCAAAATACAAGAGAAAGAGGGACTTCCAAGTGTAACTCTCAATATGACCTAAGTTAGATTAGAAAAAAATCCAAGAAGATGAGGGGATGCTAATGCTAAACCCAAATTATATTAAGGAAGTACACGAGAAAGTCCTCTTTCATGCAATGTAAGATTTTATTAAGGTTGTGTAAATGCACTTGTAAAATTGAACTACTTGATTTAGCAATATAAGCAATAGAGATCTAGGTGCTAAATGTAAGCAATCAGTCCAATTAAGATGTGAAAACATATCTAAACTAAGATGTGAAATAGATAATGAGGTACTCACCTTGAATTATGAAGAGGAATATGCTTTTCTACTCTGAAATTTGTTGTTTTGGGCCTATAACTAGATTTCTAGTTACAAATTTGCTATCACAGCTGAAAACCCAGAAAATGTTGAGAATCTCAAGTTGTTGGGAACAGGTCGACCATGTCACCATGTTCCAAAATACGTCAACCAAGTCATCATGTTCCTGAGGAACCTTATTGAAATCGACCCATACTTTCCCAGTAGATCTCTATCTGCAACTTCTAGATTTGTACTTGCAATTCTCATATTCTACTCCTGCACATATAGAACTAGGTTTTTGGGGTTGGGGTGGATAAGGGTTTGCCTGGTCAAGCCCTAGATTGAGGAATCGACCTTGAATCGAAATGTAAATGTAATTATAAAGGAAATTCTAACATGTAGTAGGATTGAATATATCAAATATAAGAAATAATTACCTTTGTAGATGCAATTGAATTTGATATGTGATCAAGTATGCAAATGTAATAGCCTTGACTCAAAGAAACCAAAAGGAAGTCAAAAGAAGTCAAAAACTCATGTATAGGAATGTATGTGACATTAAATGATGAAGGATAAAATAACTTGAATGATTTGGAATGATAAACTCCTCCTCTTAGACGCCAAACTCCACTACCACCTTAAAGGAAGAAGCTTGATGCAAGAAGGAAAAATGCTTGAACTTGAGATGCTTGAAGATGTTTGCTCTTAATCTCCAGTAGAATGATGATGTAGCTTGATCAATGATTCCTTGGGATTAAAATAAAATGCCCAAGCCTCCTTATATACTATTTTTTGGGGTTGAAAACAAAGTAGGCTGACCTAGAAATAAAATAAATCAATCGGAAAACTCGAGACACTTCGGGCCCTGCACCTGAAATCCCTCAAGGAAGAGGTCGACCTAGTTGACCTCTTCCTTGGGAACAGGTCAACCAAGTCAACTTGTTCCCTAGAGGGGTCCCAAAATGGGGCACTAGAGGTGTTAGAGGGAGTGTAGAAAGAATTGAGAGATAATAATCATGCTAGAAGATATGGCCAAAAAGGTGATAAAATAACACCTAAAGGACCATGTCAGAAAATGAGAGATGATCTAGAAATGAGGGATGGGTTAGGAAGGAGAAAGAGAGACAAAAACCATGCTAAGGAGGGATGAAAGGTCTCAAAATGAAGTGTGCCCATTTTAAGATGGTACATTTAGCCCCCACTTTAATGGGAGTATGAGGCAAGTCATGCTCTCGGTAAAGGAAAGAGAAGAGAGAGATAATGTCACAACAAGATAGAACATCACCAAGTTTAAGGATGTAAGCTCCCAAACCTAGGATCCTAACTCCATTCCCATGCATAAGAGCATGAAAACAAAGCAAAAGAAAAAGAGATCCAAACAAAAACAAAAACAAAAGACTCAAAATAGGTTAGTACAAAAACCCAAATCAATTAGTGAAAGAGACCTCAGCTAAAGAAATGTCCCACCCACCAATATCATATTTGGAAGGCTATTACAAAGCATAAGGGATCACATAGGAAAGTTAAGAGCACCACAAAGGACTACATCCCTCATGATTCTATCCTGCTACATGAAAGCATAAAGAGAGAGAGTGTGATTATCTTGCCCAATAAGGTTTGTGTGTCTTACTATGAATCACCATAAGGGGGGATTGAATACTCTAACAGGTTTGTCTTCTTGATAGTCAATCCTAAAAAAACAAAGAAAAGGTTAGGATCAAATTGTCTAGCAGGTTTGTGTGCCCGATAGTCAATCCTGTGAGCCCGTCGATGACTTTTGCATGCATGTATGTGTGTGCCCCCTACATGGATCAATTCCTTTGTATCACCACAAAGTGAACATGTGTTTGTGTTTTATGTGCACGTGCATTTCCCTAGGATGGAGAAGTATCATTGATATTCGCTAGGGAGTGGAAAATGTAAAAAGATAAAATGCAAAAATGTGTTTCCCTGGGATGGAAAGGTGTCACTAATACCCGCTAGGGACTGGCATGTAACAATGTAAAATTAAAAGTGCATAAAAAGTAAACTATAGTACAAAGAGGGCGTATGTATGCCCCCCCCCTCCTTATGATGACTATGTAGCCATAGATATCATAAGGAAGAGAATCAAGGATAACTACTTCTAGTAATAAGGAGATATCCTTTAACAACAATGTAGGCCATAAACTTAGTGAAGAGAGTTGACTCTTGTAAGCTAAGAAAATAGATAAATTATGAAAGGATGTATCGCTTATAAGAAGAGACCTTGAAAGGAAGAGATCTTGTTAGCAAGACATCTACCTTCAAGAGGAGTGTCATGAATGAAGATAACAACTTCAAAAAGAGAGAGGAAGAAGAAAAATAATGCACCTATCCAACCCCTTGTACATAGTAGGGATAGGGATCCTTGAAGGATGTCAAACTTTAAATCACATAGTAAGGGAAAATGTTTATAATGAATATAGTTTTATAAATAAAGAAGAGGTGACGATCAAGGACATGCACCTCTTGTATATAAGAGAGAGTCATGATCAAGGAAACAATTCCTTACAGGAAAAGAAATGTCACATAATAAACAAATGCCAATGTACTAAGGAACATTGATCCTTACACAAAAAGAGAAAGAATGTATAAATGACCTTGCCCCCCAAGAGTAAGAAAATAAAGAGGGATCTATGGTGGATTATGTAACAAAATCTTGTGAGATATAAAGATGAAATGTAAGCAACAACCATAATCTAGCCATGCACAAAACAAAATGCCCAATATCAAACAAGAAGTATCATAAAATAATACAATACCATAGAACTAAGTAAGGCAAGCAATATCATAGGATATGCAATTTTAAACATAATATGCTAAAAAAATATATAACCTATGAAGGAAACTATATATGATTATTAGATGAAAAACATTAAAATCCAAGCCATGGAAGAACATTGTTAGGCAGAAACAATCGCATCATGCATGAAACAAAGTATTACATACCCATAGATAAGAACATATTATAAACAATACAAATTTATAGAGAAATGAATGGAAAGGATGACATGTTGTGCCTACAACAAAGAGATAACATAGCCTTAAAATATGTATAAGACAAAGATAAAGTTGTACATAGAAATGTAACACAACTAATCAATGTAAACATATCCTAAAGAATACACACCTAAAAAGGAAAAACATGTCTCCCAGATACCAAATATATAATTTGTAGAAAGGATATTAAAGTATATGTGTGAAGGAGCTAAGATAGATCCCGAGAAAAGATGAAAGTTGCCCCCCATAAAGACCTATTGTGCCACTCTTGAACATATTATGAAAAATAATAGAGTGGCCCCAATAGGGAATAAAAATGCTAAGTAATCTTATGAAGGAGAAACAAAATGTCTTGTGTATAAGAAATTTTACCATTTTCAACTTTTTCATGAACATACAAAATGAATTCCATACAATCACAAAGTTAGTGCTCATTATTGTAGAAAAAAGGACATGAGAATCAAACAATAGCATTCTTTTGATAAGGTTGATATCTTAATTTAGGTGCGATCAAAAGATAGCAGCAAAGTCTTAATGCTAAGGCTTCTCGAGTGTCATTAGGAGATAAGGTTGTAGTTGGGTAAAGAAGGTGAAGAGGGGACTGTGGGGGAGGGAAAGAAGGATTATTTGAAGGGGAAATATAACAAAGGCCTTATTGAGGGTGTCGGGGAGGAATGTGAACATGAAGCTTAATACCATGCTCATGGATACCAAGACCTAAACCCTTGTAACCTTGTCTATTTATAATATCATAGCCCATAGTATAGGTAGAACAGAGGGTGGATGGAGAGAATGGTTTATGTTGAGGGTGATGAGTAAATGTAATGTAAGGAGGAACTATGGAATTGGAATTTGTATGTATAGGAGATGGTGGTGTAGATATAGGAGAAGATGGAGGAGATGGCTCTTTGAAGAATTGGTTAATATCTAAGTCATGAACCATGCTTTGAATGTGTGGGAATGTAGAAATGGTATGAGGGGTTTGGTCATAGGATTAGGATTAGGAGAATCACTAACAAAATCTCTAATGCCATCCAAAAGATAAATAAAAATCCACATGAAATCCTAATGATGGTCTTGAAATATGTTTTATCAGGAAATTTTGTATTAGTTAACCTCATAATAACACATGCAAGGAAAGCATGCAGAATCATAAACATTATGAAATGAAAGAAAATTTCATAAACATCATAGGAATGATAAAGATATGTAAGCACCAGAGTGACCATGAAAAGCATTATGCACCATAACATATTAAAAAATTCCATTGGCAAATCTAACTCCAAATTGAAAAATAAGAGAAATCAAGGGATCAAACTCCTAATTAGAAGGGGGAAATGCCTAGAGTTCACCAAAAGAAGGTAAACACATAATTCCAAGAAGGAAATAAGAGAGATCAAAGGATATAGCTCTAAAATAAAAAGGAAGAGATGTGTTAGGTTCACCAAAAGAAGGTGAACACATTATGCCTTGAAGGAAATAAGAGAGATCAAAGGATCTAACTCTAAAATCAAAAGGTGGAGACACGTCAGGTTCACCAAAATATTTTGGGGGAAAATGGTGTTGATGAATTTAGTAATGTATACTATGTGAGATGTGTTTATTAATTAACCATTTCCACACTAACATTCAAAATACAAGAGAAAGAGGGACTTCCAGGCGTAACTCTCAATATGACCTACGTTAGATTAGTAAAAACCCAAGAAGATGAGGGGATGCTAATGATAAACCCAAATTATATTAAGGAAGTACACAAGAAAGTCCTCTTTGATGCAATGTAATATTTTATTAATGTTGTGTAAATGCACTTGTAAAATTAAACTAATTGATTTAGCAATATAAGCAATAGAGATCTAGGTGCTAAATGTAAGCAATTAGTCCAATTAAGATGTGAAAATAGATCTAAACTAAGACGTGAAATAGATAATGAGGTACTAACCTTGAATTATGAAGAGGAATATGCTTTTATTCTCTAAAAATTGTTGTTTTGGGTCTATAACTTAATTTTGACTGTAGATTGCAATCATGGCCAAAAACCCCAAAAATGTTGAGAATCTCAATATGTCAGGAACATGTCGACCATGTCACCGTTTTCCATAATAGGTTGAAAAAGTCATTGTTTTCCCAAGGCACCTTATTGAAATCGACCCATACTTTTCGAATAGATCTCTATCTGCAACTTCTAGATAGGTACTTGCAATTCTCATATCTTGCTCCTACACACAAAGAACTAGGTTTTTGGGTTTGGGGTGGGTAAGGGCTTGCCTTGGTCAAGCCCTAGATTAAGGAATCAACCTTGATTTTAAATGTAAATGTAATGATAAAGTAAATTCTAACATGTAGTAGGATTTAATATATCAAATGTAAGAAATAATTAGCTTTGTAGATGCAATTGAAGTTGATATGTGATCAAGTATGCAAATGTAATAGCCTTGACTCAGAAACCAAAAGGAAATCAAAAGAAGTGAAAAAATAATGTATAGGAATGTATGTGACATTACATGATGAAGGATAAAATAACTTGAATGATTTGGAATGATGAAATCCTCCTCTTAGACACCAAACTCCATTACCACCTTGAAGGAAGAAGCTTGATGCAAGAAGGAAAAATGCTTGAACTTGAGATTCTTGAAGATGATTTCTCTTAATTTCCAATAGAATGTTGATGTAGCTAGATCGATGATTCATTGGGATGAAAATGAAATGCCAAAGCCTCCTTATATATTATTTTTTAGGGTTGAAAACAAAGTAGGCCGACCTGGAAATAAAATAAATCAATCGACAAACCCGAGACACTTCAGGCATCACACCTAAAATCTCTCAGGGAAGAGGTGGACCTGTCCGACCTCTTCATTGGGAACATGTCAACCAAGTTGACCTATTCCCTAGAGGGGTCCCAAAATGGGGCATCAGAGGCCTCAAAGGGAGTGCAGAAAGAATTGAGAGATAATAATCTTGTCGTAAGATATGGCCATAAAGGTGATAAAATAACACCTAAATGACCATGCCAAAAAATGAGAGATGACCTATAAATGAGGGAGGTGTTAGGAGAGAGAGAGAGAGAGAGAAACCAAAACCATGCTAAGGAGGGCTAAAATGTATCAAAATGAAGTGCATCCATTTTAAGATGGTACAACCACCTTGGACAAGGTCTTATAGGTGTAATAATTGTACTTTGTATTGTCATTGACACCACCAAACTCATATAAGAGTATTTTGACTCCTCTCAATAGGTATCCATGACCCTAAATAATTTCAATCCTAATAGAAATTAATTGTCTTACTAATCAAAGCCATATGTTCACATTGTTAATACACGAGGATAACCTTACTCAATCCATTTCCAATACTTGGATTAATAGTAAGATTTAATAACTTCTTGGACACTACTAGAACATGCATTCCTTAGGCAACATCTTTCCATAGGTTATCAATTAGGAAAATTCACCATTCCCAAGGTTTCATAACATAAATCCCTATTAGGATGCATCGAGGGTTGCAAAACATAACAAGGCTTGGAATAGATTAAACCCCCCACTATTTGACTAGGTTCTTATTATCATATTTATTAATTCTTAGAACTTCATATCTTCTTTTCATGTAGTATCGCAATTATATTCCATTCAAGATTCAAATAGATAGAATCCTAATAAATCCTTATGCATGTTTGTGTGGCTATTGATGTCATACTACATTCTCCATTCTGATTGTTGAAGGTTTATCAATTAATGCAATAATAATTTAACAGGGTATGGGTTCCCCGTAGATATTAAAAAGAGACACAATTCCAAGATTCATCTCATTACTCATGCAAGTGAAGGATTTCATTCATGGATCAAAAAAGTATTTGATTGTTCTAGTGACAAAACATTTGATTTAATCTTAAAATTATGACAATATTGTAGAATAATTATACAGAAATCATATTATTTTTCTTGTGGATAGAGGTTGTTCTAATGCATAAACTTAAAGATCATTCCAAAGGATTGATAGTGGTGAAATGTGGAAAATTCTAATCAAGCTTTAAAACTAGATGTGGATGCATAGTAATACATTTCTTATTGAATGCACATACATACATACATATATATACATACATACACACCCACACACATTCTTATTGAATACACAACAATATGTATTCTTGTCAAATACACAACAAGATGTATAGTTATCAAATACACACTGATTAATACTATTAACGAATACATAGTGATATATAATATTATAGGATACACAACAACATTTATTCTTATCAAAAGCACATGGAATATGTTTCCTTTTTAATGCAAAACTATACATTTCTTGAACTAGAAGACTAGATGCACTAGTTAAAAATGTGAACATGGTGGGTGCATATTCAAATGATCTATAAACTAGGACGTTAAAGTTTACCAACTTAATCCAATTACAAATTTAATTCCTTAATCACAACAATAATGTGTGGTTATGCATTTTAACCATTGATATTACTGAAATTGAGTTATGATTTAAACATTTCAAATTAACTATGTGTTTAATTACATAAAAGAGAGAACAATAAAACTGAAAGAATTTTGAGAAGAAGAGAGAAATAGAAGAGAAAATGTAAACACTTGATAAGGGAGCTCATCCGATTAGGACTACGTCTCTATGTCCGCTTCTCAATTTGGGGACCAATTTATTTTTAAATCTGCCAAGTGAAATGCTTTTTTACATAATCCAAGATCCATGCCTTCACAGTCTCCTCTCTTAAAATTCTCGATGTAGGAAAAACCTTGTACTCTCTCACAAGAATTATCCTTTACAAAATTCTTCTAAGTTCTCCTAGTAGAGTTACAAAGACTTCCCCAAGTTTAATTGTTCTTCCCCCTTATATACATAATTTTAGCCAAAAAATTGGTTTAAAACCATATAACAAAATAACCATTTGTTATGCCCATATTTAACAAAAAAAATAATGATTGTTTTCATATTTTTGGGCTTTGTTAAATATAACAAATTTGTTAACAAACTTTTGTCTTATGTGTGTTGGCAGGATTTTTCCTTTATTTGACTTTAGCTACAAACTGTCTTTAAATTTAAATAAACCCATTGAAATAATAATTATCATCAATTGTGCAACCATGTTTAATTTTTTTGGTTGGTAGGGAGTCAATGGTTCGACCCTCGCCAATGGTCATTTTAAAATAAATTAAAAATGACGACATAACAAAAAAAATCACCGCCCAAAATAAGCAACTATTGGCACATGGGTGCACCGACAAAGAGTGAGAGTAGGAGGTTATGTGTTTGAACCTTAAAATAAACTTTTGACAAACAAACAACTTATTCACCACTGAGGTGCTAGATGGCGCCCAATTATTGGGTTATGTCTACACAATCACCTACCACGTGTCAGCTCTAGAGCATGCCATGTCATCACATAGTGCCACATACACTACCATGTGTCAGCCTTAGGTGATGCCACATCAATGCCATTTTTCTACATCATGTTGATGTCATCATTGGTCCACCTAGTCAACCTTTGACCGTAGAACTTTGACTGGTTGTAACTTTCACATACAGAGCCGATTTTCAAAACTGAATATAGTTTTGGAACTAGTGTGACAAGAACTATGAATTGATGCTATTTTTGACAAAATTGGAGATGGTCAAATTTCACCTTTTTCTTGGTCCCCTGATTTGCTAGTTTGACCAAAACTTTGACCATGTATAACTTTTTTGTATGAGCTCCTTTTGATCCCATTCAAGTTCCATTGGGTTTAGTTTTTTGAGCTCTTCACAATGACAATGGTTTTGTGAGATTCTAAGACTGTAATTTTTTTTTGTCTTTTGGATCCACATGGATCATCAAATATGTATTCCTATTGACTACATATTTAAATATGTCCAAATTAAATGCACAAAATAATGATTTCTATAAAATACATAGCTTTGAGTATTCATAAGATTGTGCAAATATCAAGAATTTAATAGAGACATAGATTAAATATAGTGTGTGTTTAAACTCTTTAATTCAATTGCAAATAATGATAATAAAGATCATTTCTATGATCTAGTTGTATTGAATAGAATGCAAATACATGAAATACACAATATTAAATAAGCTACATGAAGAAGAACCTACCTAGTAATTCCTTGAAGGCAAGGATACAAATACTCCATTCATAACACTTGTGTGAGATCACCTTGCTGGTGTGATGATCACAAAAAAGAATTATCTTTGAATGCTATGACATGTGATGATTCTCATATTTAGTATATGATTTCTAAGAAAAATACAAAGTGCTAGCTTTCAAGCGACATGAGTGATTAATAATGAGTCAATATCCTTTTTACCAAAATGATTGAGCAAGAAAGAAGTAATTCTTGTGCTTCTAGATTCTGATTGTGTAATATTTTTTTGAGTCAACTCAAAAAATTCTTACACAATCATAATCCAGAAGAAAAATAATCATTCAATATGGATTGTGGAAACTTGCTAACTCTTATTGATGCCCTTCATGGGAGGGAAATCTTTGCTAACAAATCACAAAGTGTGACCCAAAACGTTGACTCAAATTTTTTTACACAATCAAAATCCAAAAATACAAGGATCATTTCATATGGATTATAGAAATCTACTAACTCTTATATGAAAGTAGTATCTCCTTCTTGAATTCAGGTGACAATAAGAGGTTACACTTGCCACCTAAGAAGGTATGGCTTACCAATAAGAAAAAAATAATTAAAAATTATTCAAAAGTTGGCTTGACCAACTATATATATATATGTATATATCCTAAGATGTGAAAAGGTTGCACACACACACACACATGCATGTATGTATGGATATGGATATGGTATATGTATATGTATATGCATATGTATATGTATATGTATATGCATATGCATATGTCTATGTATATGTATATGCATATGCATATGTATATGTATATGTATATGCATATGTATATGTATATGTATATGTATATGTATATGTATATGTATATGTATATGTATATATGTATATGTATATGTAATGTGTATGTATATGTGTGCGCATGTGCGCGTGCACACACACACACTGATATTGAAATGACAACTTTAAAAAGAATGAAACATGTGATCTTGTATCATTTCCTGAAGGATGAAAACCTATTGGTTTCATATAGGTGTTCAAGAAAAAGACTGGTTTAGATGAAGATATTGAGAATTATAAAGCAAGGTTGGTTATAAAAGGCTACTCTTGGGTTGAGGGTGTTGATTACAGTGAGATATTTTATGTTGTTGCAAAAATGGCATCCTTTAGATTTTTACTTTCTATTACTATTGCTTCTAATTTAAAGGTTGATAAAATGGATGTCAAAATTACTTTCCTTAATGGCATGATTTGGAGGAGGGTACTTATATGACACATCCAAAACACTATGTGGTAAAAGGTAAAAGTAATTTGATTTGTAACGTGAAGAAATATTTGTATGGCCTCAAGAAGATTCCTTGAATGTAGCATTATAAATTTGATACATATGTTTTGAATTTAAGATTTGAGAAATATAATTCTATCATTGTGCTTATTATCAATTTGATTGTGATAATTTCCCATAGATTGCATTATATACAATTGGTGACATGTTATTCATTAGTAATGGGAAATTTATGATTTCAGAACTAAAGTCTCAGGCTTTTGCTAAATTTGAAATGAAAGATCTTGGTGCAACTAAACACATTCTTGGGATGGAAATTGGAAGAGATGGAGAGAAAAAAAAAGCTAGAGCTAGGCTAGAGTAAGTATGTGAACTCAATTATATAGAGATTCAACATGCATGATTGTACAACATTATTGTTCCTTTTACAATTGGAACAAATTTGTCTATTGTTGATTGTCCTACATCCCCATCAAAGATGGAAGACATGAGTATATTGTCTTACCAAATTATAATTGGAAGCTTGATCTATGCTATGGTTTGTACTAGACTAGATATTTCCCAAGTAGTGGGAAATCTTTCCAGATATATGTCTAATGTTGGTAGAGTTTATTAGGATGTAATTAACAGAGTCTTTAGATATTTGAAGGGTACCTCAATGTATTTTTATGTTATCATGGTAATATGTGGTACGGGAGCACCTAGTGGAGTACAAGGTCACATGAAGACACGAGGTACTTTGGAGAGTGGAAGAGCATCTATTAAGGTAAATTGGGATGTTTTAAATCCAATCATGGCTATTTGTAATGACCAATTCAATATAAAGACCAAAAGTCCTAAAGGTCTTGATAAGGACCTTAGGACTAAATTGCTTGTAGGGTGGGCCAATAATTCCTAAATGGGATCTAGATGGCTAGGAGGGTCCTAAATAGGGTGATTAGATCCTAGGATGAAAAAGGAAATATGTTTGCTAAGTTAGATTGCTTGGGAGAGCAATTAAATAAAGTTAGAAATTCAAATATTTAAATCCTAAGGTTAGTGCCAATTATTAGGAGGGAAACTTTGTTAAATGGGCTAAATGTATTTGTAATTAAGTGAAACCATTTTGGATTGGTTGGTATAGTTACAATACATCCTATATAGCCTGTTCTGGGCATAAGGATGGTAGGACAGTATGAAGAATCCATATATGTAAGGACTGGACTTGGAAAGCAATAAAAATAACTGAATTCTACAACTTTTCATGGTGGTTTGATTTCCTTTTTTCCAATGCATCTCTTATATTTTGAATAGCCAAAATAAGAAGTTTTTGAAACCTTTCATATGTCTTGAGATTTCATTTTGTTTGATCAATCACTGTATTTGGTGACAGTCACAGGGAAACACATCTTTTTGTAACAATTTGATTATCTTTAATGGAATAGATGTCATTCCATGAATAAAAATTATTGATTCTCATGGAATGAAATTATAATAACATGTATTATAATTTTCTAATAAGGTGTTGTGCAGATGAGTAAGTCAAAGTGGGTGATCATTGATTAATTGTGTTGAAGGAACACCAAATTGGAGGCTAAGGTATAGCAACAAGAGTTTTGTCCAAAGGAGGACATAATTTTATGTTTAAATCCATTGGGATATGTCAAACTAATGGTGAATAAACTTTTTTTGGGGTGAGATAGTGCTTAGATGTTTGACATTGAGTAGGCCCTAGTTTTAGAGGGTTTGAAGGAGCGATTTAGGTCTTTCATGTCTAGAAAGACCATAGGGTAAAATTGGTTCCATATTCCTTCAATGAGATCCATTTAATAACTCTTTTGAAAGTGGAAAATATTGGGAGCAAGTGTTTCTTGTAGTTTCTTTGTAAAATAGGTCTATTAGGCCTAGGAAGAAATATGGAGCAACATATTTTGGGGTTGAAGGTCCAAAATAAATGATGCTTAGTTTTTGATATGTTTAATAATGTATAAAGGGTATTTTAATCTTTCATTAGATTCTAGAGTGATTTCGGAAGTTTTGGAGTTAACTGGTCTATTAACGAACCCACTCGATGAAGAACTGACCAAGTAGAATAGAACACAACATAACCACTCGGTGAAAGGCACCGCCGAGTAGAGACATTTGGTTGGAGTAATTGATCCTTGTCTTATATTTCATAGTGAGTTTTTATAAACATCATGGGTTTTTTGGAGGTCTTGTTTCAAGGTGTGGATTCTTTCATATGAATCTCATCCTTAAGGGATACTAGTGTATGTGAGGGAATAGGATACCCTAAGGTGTGAATGACTCTACATCAAAGTGGTATCAAAGCACAAAAGATACCTTTGGGGAAGGACAAGGGTCTATGTCTAAAGAAGAGTTGGATCCATTTGAAGAAGAGGCTCAAGAAATTCCTTTAAGGATGACTAATGTTGAGCTTGCCAAGATTGTGATGGAGCAAGCAGAGGAGAACAAGAAGATGAAGGCAGGGATGAAAAAGATGAGAAGAGAGATGAAGAAGAAGAAAGGAGACACTGCACAAGAAGATGATGAAGAATAGGCTGAATAAGAAGAAGAGAGAGCACCAAGGGAAGCGTTAGAATTAGATGATGCAAGAATGGCTAAGTTGGCTAAAGCCATAAAGGAAATGATTACAAGGGTAATTATGATATACCTATGTATGATGGGAAAATGAATGAGGAAGAGTTTATTAATTGGTTTAGTGTAGTGGAGAACTTCTTTGATTGTGAAGATGTGGTAGATGGTCACAAGGTTAAGATTTCCAAGTCTAGATCAATGGGGCATGCATTGCTATGGTGGGATTTCCTACAAGAAGATAAGTGGAAGAAGAGAGTGCGTAGAATCACTTCATGGCCAATGATGATGGACGACATGAAGAAGAAGTTCCTTCCTAAGGACTACAAGGTTCAGTTGTACAAAAAGATGCAAGGTTTGAGGTAAAAGGACATGGATGTCCAAAGGTACATCAAGGAGTTCAACAAGTTAGATACCGGAGTTTCTCATGATGAAGAAGATGAAGAAAAGGTAGAAAGGTACATGGGTGGGCTAAGGTTCAACATACAATATGAACTTAGTCTTGCTACACATAGTATGATGGAAGAATGTTACAATTTGGCCATCAGGGTTGAGGACAAGATAAAGGAAAGGAAGTGGAAGAGGCCAGACAAACCAGGGTAGAGGTGGAAAATCCAATAAAGGACAAGGACAAGGTGAAAAAGGCAAGGAGCATGTGAATGAGAAAGTAAATGGACAAAGAGGTGGTGGTAGGTTTGGAGCAGGTAGAGGCGACAACATCTTTACTGGAAAATGTTTTACTTGTGGATAAGTGGGACATCAATCTTACAAGTGCCTAGATAATGACTCTAATACCAATAGGACATGTAGAAGAGTAAACTTGGCTCAAGGAGATGAGGAAGAAAAGAAGTCAAAAGTTGAGCATGTTGTAGCAGAACCATACACTAAAGGATACTTCCTCATGGCGAGGAGAGGATCAACGATGCAACAAGAGAGCCCTGAGGTATCCATCTTTAGAACTCATTGCAAGAGTGAAGGTAAAGTATGTAAAATGATAATTGATTTAGGGTCTTTTGATAATTTGGTTTCTTATAAAATGGTTAACATACTAAAGTTACAAAATTTTCCTCATAGAAGACCTTATAAAGCCTCTTGGGTAAGTGATGAACAAAGTCTTGTGATTAGAGAGAAAGCATATGTTAGTTTTTCAATTGGTGACTAGAATGATAGGGTGTTGTGTGATATTGTTACAATGACTTTTTGTCATGTTCTTTTGGGGAGACCTTGACAGTCTTCAAGAAGAACTATTCATTATGGTTTTGAGAATACTTATGTGGTTCATAAGGTTGGTAGGGTATTCACTCTTAAACCTTTAGTAAGTAGTGTTGCTGATGAAACAAAGATTGTTTTCTTTGGAAAGGAGTAAGTTAATTTGAAAGACCTAGAGCAGGACATGTCTATGGAAACAGGTCAGAGGAAAAAAAAATATCCTTGTTGGTGTTGAAAACAAGGTGCAATAACATTAAAATTAAGATGACAGGGTGGCCGAATGTTATGGAGAAAGAATGAATAGTAGTGGGCACACTTTGGTGTCCTATTGATTCACCAATGAAAGGTGATGAATGTCTATCCATGGAGGGCAATGGTAGGGGTCATTTGGATCGTAAAGTGTACAAGAGGAAGCAACGTACACAATCTAAAGATGACTATTTCAAGTAGCAGTCAAATGAAAGTAGTGAGCCTACATTTTTTTTTGTTAACAATGTGATTGTAGGTTTGAGAAGAGGAGATGGAGAGTTGTCAAAAGGAAGAAAAATTTGCAGGGCTCCTTCAAGGAAGATAGGAGGTATGAAAGCAAGACCCCTTAACTTTTGGGGAAAAAGTTCTTTTTCATAGGGGGAGTATGGTGGAGGAGCACCTAATGGAGCATAAGGTCACATGAAGAAACAAGGTAATTTTGAGAGTGTAAGAGCATCTATTAAGATAAATTGGGATGTTTTAAAACCAATCATGGCCATTTTTAATGACCAATTCAATATAAAGACCAAAAGTCCTAAAGGTCCTGATAAGAACCTTAGGACCAAATTGCTTGTAAGGGGGGCCAATAGTACCTAAATGTGATCTAGATGGCTAGGAGTTTCCTAAATAAGATGATTATATCCTAGGATGTAATAGGAAATAAGTTTTCTAAGTTAGAATGCTTGGGAGAGCAATTAAATAAAGTTAGAAATTCAAATATTTAAACCCTAACAACTAGTGTCAATTAGGAGGGAAACTTTGTTAAATGGGCTAAACGCATTTGTAATGAAGGGAAACCATTTTGGATTGGTTGGTACAATTACAATACATCATATATAGCCTGATTAGGGCATAAGGATGACATGACAGTACACAGAATCCATATATGTACGGAATGGATTTGGAAAGCAATAAAAATAACTGAATTCTGCAACTTTTCATGGTGGTTTGATTTGTTCCTTTTTTCCAATGCATATCTTATGTTTTGACTATAAAAAATAAGAAGTTTTGAAACCTTTCATATGTCCTGAGATTTCATTTTGTTTGATCAATCACTGTATTTGGTGACAGTCACAGGGAAACACATCTTTTTCTAATAGTTTGATTGTCTTTAATGGATTAGATGTCATTCCATGAATGAAAATTACCAATTCTCATGGAATTAAATTAGAATAGCATGTATTATAATTTTATAATAAGGTTTTGTGCAGAGGAGTAAGTCAAAGTGGGTGATCACCAATTTATTATGTTGAAGGAACACCAAATTCGATGTTAAGGTGTAGCAACAAGAGTTTTGTCCAAAGGAGGGCATCATTTTATGTTTAAATCCATTGGGATATTTTAGACTAATGGTGAATCAACTTTTTTTGGGGTCAGATAGTGCTTAGAGGGTTGATATTGAGTAGGCCCTAGTTTTAGAGGGTTTGGAGGAGCAATTTGGGGCTTTCATGTCTAGAAAGACCATAGGGTCAAATTGGTTCCATATTCCTTCAATTAGAGCCATTTAATAACTATGTTGAAAGTGGAAAAGTCTGGGAGAAAGTATTTCTTGTAGTTTCTTTGTAAAATAGGTCTATTAGGCCTAATAAGAAATGCGGAGCAACAAATTTTAGGGTTGAAGGTCCAAAACAACTGATGCTTAGTTTTTAATATGTTGAATAATGTCCAAAAGGGTATTTTAATCCACCATTATATTATATAGTGCTTTGGGAAGTTTTGGATTTAACTGGTCTATTACCAAACCCACTCAGTGAAGAACCCATCGAGTAGAACAAAACATAGCAGAACCACTCAGTGAAAGGCACCACCAAGCAAAGAAATTTGGTAGGAGTAATTGATCCTTGTCTTATATTTCATAGGGAGTTTTGATAAACATCATGGGTTGTTTGGAGAGCTTGTTTCAAGGTGTGGATTCTTTCATATGAATCTCATCCTTAAGGGATACTAGTGTATGTGAGGGAATAGGATACCCTAAGGTGTGAACGATTCTACATCAATAAGATAGGAGACATAATTTTGCCTTTTATTTATGGTTATGTGGATTTAAATTAGTTAGATGATATTCATAGCAAAAGATCCACCAGTGCTTATGTGTTTACATTAATATAGTGGTGCAATCAATTGGATGAGTAAGAGATAGATAGTGGTTTCTTTATGATGAACTACAATTGATTTAGAACCTGAATGAAGAATTTGTGATTTAAAGATCACTGAGGAGTTGCTGATTAGATATGCAAGATGATTAAATCAATATTATGTTGTCATTGATGTCAACTAGCTTGACAATACTTATCTTGTAAGTTACTATACCGAAACATCTGAAGAAAGGTGAAAGAGATGAAGAACATAAATATCTACATGAGGAAGATGTATATGTCAGATGAGGATAAGGAATACACTAAGTAACTTGTTGATGATTCTATGATTTGATGACATCGACTTTATTATGTTGCATTCATCTATGATGAAGAATAGAGCAGAAAGACACAAAGTAGTGTTGTCGGTAAATGAAGCATTCCAGTATACACCGACAGAGTGTAGTGTATACCGAGTGCAATGTTAACTGAGCTTGTGTTCACCGACACATTTCTTTGTTAACCGAGAAGAATAGAAAGGAATTAAATGATTAGTTTAGCCGATAAATTGATGAGCTGTAAAGTGTATGAAATTAAGGTAACAGATAAGGTTTGTTATGAAGATTGATGACTAACATAATTCAAGAAAGATCTAATGGAGCAGATTGAAACGTGTTACTGACACATCAGTCGAAGAAGGTTAGAGTGAAAAAATCAATGAATGAGATTAAGTGGCAAAATCTGATGGACAAAAAGAAAATGATTTACTCGTCTATATAAGAGACATTGGTTTCATTGTTAAAACAATGCTGGAGGAAGAAGATATTGTAGAATTATCGCTTGAAGGAGTTTTCATGCATTCTGATCATACTGGTTAGTGAGAACCAAACTGCAGAACAATTATCAAGCTACAGAGAGTAATTACCAATGGACAGTAAGTTGATATAGTATTGAATCTGAAGTGATATATTGATCAGAAAGATTTGAATGAGTTGAACATTGATTTGTAAACTGCAATTGAAGTTGTTTCAAGGTAGATCATCTACTATTACATATTTAACCATTGTACATAGTCAAATCTCTTAAACGAGTGGACTAAGAAATTCTTTTTTATGTTTCATTCATAGAGTGAACATTGTTATCCTGTCAACCCCAGAGTGACTGCTGGTTGGACGATAACTTCTAGTCTAAAATCCTCTAACAAGGTCACACCTAACAATGCGTTTATAACCTTTAATAGGGTTGGGTCTTCACCGACCTCACTTTAGAAGAGTGAACATTTTTGGGCTACTGGTCCTAGGTGGTTTTTCCCTTCACAGGGTTTCCATGTTAAATCTCTTATGTTATGTGTTGATTGTGATATTTGTTTGTTATCATACTTTGCATATTACATGTTAGATTTGATTGGTAACTACTATAAGTTTTAAAATGATAATCGGTAAAAACATAGAAAGTGAAAGTATTTTATGTTTACCGAGTAGCAGAAGTTGAAGAATTGTTTTGGATTATACATTTTGGTTTGGGACACTGGATAACTGGTTCCCCCCCTCTCAATTATTCTAACAATTGGTATCAGAGGTGTGGTTGCTTAGAATAGAGTTTTAAGGACTCCAACAAAAAGGTCTCAAGATGTATAAGAGGGAAGTGCCAAAGCTGAACAAAGAGAACTTCGCAGTATGGCAAAGCTGAATGAAGTTGCACATATCTGGAATTGGGAATTCTGCACTAGAACTGATGCAAAATGGCTACATTGAACTGACACTAGGTCCCTTGACACTTGATCAATTGAAGGATAGGAACGAACACAATATTACTATGATGGAACCTACTGCTACCTATACCGATGCCGAATTTGAAGACATTAAGGGATGCACTACTGCCAAAGCCATGTGGGATAAACTTACTTTAATATACAGTGGAGATTTGAATGTTAAGAGAGCCAGAGCAGAAAGCCTAAGAGGTCGATTTGATGATATGAAGATGAAAGAAGGTGAGAACATTGTGTAATACACAAATAGACTAAAAGAGGTAGTACATGCTATTAGAGCATCAGATGGAATTATTGAGGATGAAACAGTGATAAGCAAGATTCTCAAAACTTTACTGCCAGTTTATGCAATCAGGATCTTTGCAATTCATGAAACAAGAGCTACATCCAACCTTACTCTTGACAGACTAATCAGTAAGCTTACAACCTTTGAACTGAATAACTTTGACAATAGTGTTGTACCTTCTATTGAATCCACTTTCATGTCTTCTTTGAAGATTGGTAAGTCTAGTAGCAAGAATAGTAAGAATAATGATAGTGATAGTGGTACCGATGATGAACTTGATGAGCTTGAAGCTCTTATTGCCAGAAGATTACCCAAAGGTAAAGGAAGGTATAGAGGTAAGCTACCTTTGGCATGCTTTAATTGTAAAGAAGTTGGCCACATCACTGCTAGATGTTCGAATAAGAAAGATGATGATAGATCCAAAGACCGATCTGAAGGAAGCTATGGGAGAAGAGTCAATAGAGGCTACCAACACAATAATAGAGACAACCAAGATAGCTATGACAAAGGGAAAAAGGTATGTTACGTAGAAGAAGAATTTGAATCTAAATCTAATACTGATGATGATGTAGAAGTAGTATTTGTTGCTATGAAAGATGACTCGGAGGAAGAAGAGAAACATGAAGAAACAACATAGATATCTAAAGTAAGTAGAAATGATACATGGATCATAGATAGTGGCTGTACACATCATATGACTGGTGATATAGAGAAATTTGATCTACTTGATGAATATGATGGAGGATCTGTAAGGATGGGAAATGATGCACCCTGTATGGTAAGAGGTAAAGGTTCACTGATGATCAATGATAGAATAAAATGTGAAAATGCATATTGGGTAGATGGATTGAACTATAATTTGTTAAGTGTGGCACAGTTGAATAACTCAGGCCACCAACTTGCCTTTGAGAGCAAGAAGGTAAAAATCTATGATGATGGAGGAAGACTTATCGGAACCGGTACACAATCCAAAGGTAATCTATTTTATCTTGATATTGATCAATCTTCTTGTTTATTAATGAAGGATGAAG
The DNA here is from genome assembly GCA_027943335.1 of Chamaecyparis obtusa. Classification (NCBI taxonomy): domain Eukaryota; kingdom Viridiplantae; phylum Streptophyta; class Pinopsida; order Cupressales; family Cupressaceae; genus Chamaecyparis; species Chamaecyparis obtusa. The sequence continues at coordinate 105,039 of BSBK01010231.1, read as the reverse complement.
ATGCATGGTTGTGGCATAAAAGGTTATGCCATGTGAACTTTGATAACATGATCAAGATTAGTAAGAGGAAAAGAGTTAGAGGGTTGCCTAACTTGTCAAAACCGGATCATGCTATGTGTCATGAATGTTAGAAAGGTAAGATGACTAAGTCTAGTTTTAAAAGCAAAGACTACTCAACAAAGAAGATACTTGAGTTGGTTCATATCGACCTATGTGGTCCTATGAGAACTCAAAGTTATTATGGTGATATATATTTATTCTTTTTGTTGATGACTATACTAGACTGATGACAGTTATGTTCTTAAAAGAAAAATCTGATGCATTTAAGATGTTTAAGTGGTATAAGGAAAAGGTAGAAAAAGAGACTAGAAAAGAATTAAAATGCTTAAGATCTGATAGAGGAGGTGAATTTATCTCTGATAAATTTACTAATTTCTGTAATGAGCATGGTATCAAAAGACAAGTCTCTGCATCGAGAACACCTCAGTAGAATGGGATTGCTGAAAGAAGGAACAGGTCAATCATTGACTGTGCAAGAACACTAATGCTGCAAAAGAATATTTCTTAGACATACTAGAGGGAAGCTATCAGTACAACTGTATATGTGCTTAATTGAGTACAATTGAAAGACACCAACCGCACACCCTATGAACTATGGTTTGGACACAAACCTACTGTAAGTTATTTCAGAGTTTTTGGAAGCAAATGTTTTATTCTGAAAGATGAGAGAATGGGAAATTTGATTCTAAAGGTGATGAAGGAATATTCTTAGGATATTCTACTAAGAGTAAAGCATACAAATGTCTGAATAAGGTTACAAATAAGATAATTGAAAGTACTAGTGTCTGTGTTGATGCGTTTGATGATAAGAACACAAAGGAAACTAGAAAGGAACCAGAAGACTATGGTAGATTCACTTACATTGAACATCCTAATTATCTACCAAAGTTGCAACCTGTGATAATAGGTCAGCAGGAAAATAACCATGAGGAACAGGAAAGGGAAACTGACGAACAAGATGGAGCTACCGAGCAAGCACATGAACCTGAAAAAGATGAACAAGAAAGGATAAACTGAGTACTAGCTAGTTTTTTCAGAAGACATCATCCTGAGACACAAATTATTGGAGATAGACAAGCTGGCATGTAGACAAGAAGCAAATCAAGACAAGGTACATGTCTAGTTTGTGAATTTGAACCAAAAAATGTGAAAGTTGCATTAGAGAATGAAGAATGGGTTAATGCAACGAAAGAGGAAATAGAATAAATAGAGAAGAACAAAACTTGGTCCTTAGTACCCTGACCTAAAGATAAAAATGTTATTGGTACTAAGTGGATATTTAGGAACAAATTGAATGAAAATGGTGAAGTGACAAGAAATAAAGCTAGATTGGTATGCAAGGGATATGCACAGGAAGAAGGCATTGACTATGGTGAGATATTTGCACCTGTTGCTAGATTGGAAGGAGTTAGAATGCTACTTGCATATGCTACACACAATAAATTCAGATTTTATCAAATGGATGCGAAGTCAGCATTTCTGAATGGTATACTTGAAGAAGAGGTCTACATAGAACAACCTGAAGGATTTGTTGATCCAGAAAACAAAGACATGGTATGTAGATTACACAAAGCTTTATATGGTTTGAAGCAAGCATCGAGAGCCTGGTATGAAAGGCTGCATACTTACTTGTTAAGTATTGGATTTGTAAGAACTAGTGAAAACAACAATTTGTACATGAAAGGTGATACTGATGACACTATTCTTATTGCTGAGATATTTGTTGTTGATATTATTTTTGGAGGTCAAGATCATGTATGTAAATCTTTTGCTGATGACATGAGGAATAAGTTTGAAATGTCTATGTTCAGAGAGATTAAATTATTTCTAGGACTACAAGTGATTCAGCAGAGTGATGGGATATTCATCACATAGTCTAAGTACATAAAGGAAGTCTTGAAGACATTTGGCATGGAAGATGCTAAACCCGTGCGAACACCGATGGCTACTAGATGTAAATTGACTAAGGAAGATGAAACTACAGAGGTAAACCACACACTTTACCGATCCATGATTGGTAAGCTAATGTATGTAGTTCACAGTAGACCAGATATAGCACATGCTGTGGGAATTGTTGCTAGATTTTCTGCTAATCCTAGAGAATCACACATGATTGCTACTAAAAGGATCTTAAGATACCTAAAAAAGATAGAGGATTATGGTTTATGGTATCCTAAGGAAGGTAAGTTTGAACTGATGGTCTATACCGATGCTGATTGGGCTAGAAATGTGGATGACAGAAAAAGCACCACCGAAGGAGCATTCTTCTTTGGTGAAAGACTTGTAACCTGGACAAGTAAAAAGAAGGCTTTTATTTCTCAGTCTACAGCTGAAGCAGAGTATGTTGTTGCTGCTACTAATTGCTCAAACATTGCATATATCAAGCAAGTGTTGGAAGGAATGAATGAGGTAATCACTGACCCGGTGATTATATACTCTGATAACACAAGTGCTATCAATATTTCAAAGAATCCAGTGATGCACTCTAAGACAAAGCATTTATTAATTAAGTATCACTACTTAAGAGAACAAGTGCAAGAGAAGCAAGTGAAGTTAGAATTTGTTACATCTAAAGAACAACTTATAGATATCTTTACAAAGCCTCTACTGAAGGACACATTTGAATATTTGAGGACTAGACTTGGGGTCTGTCCCCTGTCTACCAGTCACTAATGTGATCTGGATGTTGTGTCAGCTTAAACTTATCAGAAGATCACACATGTTGATGCAGCATAGTTCACACTTTGGATAATGTTCAAGGTTGTGATTAAGTTTGAAGAACTGGAACAGATTGGGATATCAGTATACAGAGATACAAAGACTTTATTGGACAATAGAGAGTTACTTAGCTACTACAGAGTTGATTATTTATTTGTTTCTTTGGCATTGTTGTCAAAGGGAGAGATAAATAATATGAAGAAAAGTTAAACATGCACCGATGAGAACTATCTAAGGGAGAGATAATCTGATAGAAACAAAAACATTGAAGATCAGTTACAGAGAATAGAAACAGGAACAGGAGAGCTGAAAAGAGAATATTTGATGATTGGTATTACAACATTATAAAACATATGTTTAGTAATTTAGTGATTAAACATATTAAGCTAGGGAGAGCTTGTACAACATTTGTTCACAGATTTGTAGAATAAATGTTTGGTATGTGTATGGTACACTTCATATTACTTGAGTTGCCATCATTGCAAAAGGGAGAGATTGATGAACTACAAGTGATTTAGAACCTGAATGAAGAATCTATGATTTAAAGATCACTGAGGAGTTGCTGATTAGATATGCAAGATGATTAAATTAGTATTCTGTTATCATTGATGTCAACTAGCTTGACAATATTTATCTTGTAAGTTACTATATTAAAACATCTGAAGAAAGGTGAAAGAGATGAAGAACATAAATGTCTACATGAGGAAGATGTATATGTCAAATGAGGATAAGGAATACACTGAGTAACTTGTTGATGAGTCTATGACTTGATGATATCAACTTTATTATGTTGCATTCATCTATGATGAAGAATAGAGTAGAAAGACACAAAGCAGTGTTGTCGATAAATGAAGCATTCCAGTATACACCGACGAAGTGTAATGTATACCGAGCATAGTGTTAACCGAGCTTGTGTTCACCGACACATTTCTTTGTTAACCGAGTAGAACATAAAGGAATTAAATGATTAGTTTAGCTGATAAATTGATGAGCTGTAAAGTGTATGAAATTAAGGTAACAGATAAGGTTTGTTATGAAGATTGATGGCTAACATAATTCAAGAAAGATATAATGGAGCAGATTGAAACATGTTATTGACACATCAGCCGAAGAAGGTTAGAGTGGCAAAATCAATGAATGAGATTAAGTGGCAAAATCTGATGGACAAAAAGAAAATGATTTACTCGTCTATATAAGAGACATTGGTTTCATTGTTGAGACAATGCCAGAGGAAGAAGATACTACAAAATTATCATGTGAAGGAGTTTTACTACATTCTGATCATACTAGTTAGTGAGAACCAAACTGTAGAATAATTACTGAGCTATAAAGAGTAATTACCGACGGACAGTAAGTTGATATAGTATTGAATCTAAAGTGATATATTGATCAGAAAGATTTGAATGAGCTGAACATTGATCTGTAAACTGCAATTGAAGTTGTTTCAAGGCATATCATCTACTATAACATATTTAACCATTGTACATAGTCAAATCTCTTAACCGAGTGGACTAAGAAAGTCTTTTTATGTTTCATTCATAGAGTGAACATTGTTATCCTGTCAACCCCAGAGTGACTGCTGGTTGGATGATAACTTCTGGTCTCAAATCCTCTAACAAGGTCACACCTAACAGTGTGTTTGTAACCTTTAACAGGGTTGGGTCTTCACCGACCTCACTTCAGAAGAGTGAACATTTTTGGGTTGCTGGTCCCAGGTGGTTTTTCCCTTCATAGGGTTTCCATGTTAAATCTCTTGTGTTATGTGTTGATTGTGATATTTTTTTGTTATCATACTTTGCATATTACATGTTAGATTTGATCGGTAACTACTATAGGTTTTAAACTGATAATCGATAAAAACACAGACAGTGAAAGTATTTTATGTTTACTGAGTAGCAGAAGTTGAAGAATTATTTTGGATTATACATTTTGGTTTGGGACACTGGATAAATGATTCCCCTCCCTCTCAGTTATTCTAACACTTTATCCATTGTTGAAGCTGATAATATGAGAGTTAATCATGATTGTAAAGAATCCATTTATCTTAAGAGACAATTTTTAGATATTAGAATTAAATAATAAATGTGGCAGTTTATTGTGATAGTTAGAGTGTGATCTTCCTAGCTAAGAACTTATCATTTTATGCCAATACCAAGCACATTGATGTTCAACATCATTTTGTTATAGATATGGTCAAATATGGTAGGCCAAATCTATTTAAGGTAGATACTTTCATGAATTTTGCAGATTCATTAATTAAATTTGTGAGCACTGAGAAGTTCAAATTGTGTTTAGAGTTTGTGGACCTCATGACACCTAGAAATTAAACTATGGTGAAGATACTCCCTTTTCTCTTGCAAGGGGTTCTACAAGTGGGAGATTGTTAGAAAAATGGTGTCCCAACATTGCATTTACATAAGATTACTTGTAGTCAAAATTTCATTCCTCAAGATCAATTAGCCTATAGATTAATTACCAAGTCTAGATCTCACATCTTCTTGAATTTTCTATCCATTTAGATGTCTTCAGGGGGAAATTAATTTAGAAAGGTCTTGATATTCTAAATTGTTCCATCCAAAAGTCATTATCCTAATAAAATGAAGGGGCAACAATAACTTTGTTGTGTTTTAACATCTTATTCTTTTATTTTTTCAAAATCACATTGAGAAGGAAATGGAGGGAAAGAGGAAAGTCAAATTTTCAACATTTGACTTAACTCCAAAGGGAAAATAGAGTTCAAAGGGAATTAATAGTTTTGGGGAAGGAAAAATCCCTAGTTTCTTATTTTCTCCTTCATGGCCACCAAGTTCCAACAATAATTTTCAATAAAAAAGACAGATCTGGAGTATAAAAATGCCAAGATTTGTGCATGGAAAGGAAAAAATTCCTCCAAAAGAGCGAGAAAAATAGTATTCAAGCATAGAATGATGGGTTTCATGCAAAAAACAATATCATATTTGAAGGATTAAAATAGAAAATCATGTGTTGTGGTAGTAGATTCATGTAGAAAATGACAGCATGGTATATTTAATGCAATAGAAAATGCCTAAATCCATCTGAAAAGACAATGTATTCAATATAAATTGCAGATTTCTAGGAAGAAAATGCCCAATATGGCATAGAGACGTAGTAGCAAAAAGAGAAAAACAACAAGTTTAGCATTGTAGACATTGAAGGAGGGCATATTTGCATAAAAAAACAACACATGAAGAACAAATAAAAGTGGAAAAACAATTAGTAAATAGTAGGTTCGTCAATGAGAAGCGACATTTCAAAGAAGAGGTAGGTTTCAAAGAAAAATCTTTGATACCCTTATGCATTGGTGCTATTTTATTATTTCAAAAATTTCTTGATGAGGTTCATTCATTCTTTGAATAAACACAATGAACTATTTGATTACATTTACATTCTCTATTTTGAGAGAATCATTTGGCTATCATCCACTATTTTTGAAGGATACATTCATGGTTTGTTGAGAAGTCATTTATTGTATTAGGAAGAAATGTTCATTTTTTTTGTAATGTAGTAGATTCAACATAAATGATTGTCTTAGGTTAAAAAAGAGATGTAGATATACAACCACAACCAAGAACAATGATTTATGGATACCAAAAAATCATAAAAGGGTATACCACTCATAAATCATGAATAAAAAGGCTCATTGGACAACAAAGAGTAAGGTATATTGAAAAGACGATGAGAAAAAATAAAATTAAATGTTGTGAGATACGAGAGTAATGATTTGTAAAGAGAACACTCAAAGGCAATGAAAATAGATGTCAAGGTTCATGGAGTAAAGAGAAGTAATCAATGACAAGGAAATACAAACAAATGTGCCAAGAGTAGGGTTCATCATGAGAAAAATAGAGGTTGGGGATAGTTCTATTAATTAATGGTAAAAATGAAAGAGTGTTCATATGAAAAGACAAAAATTCAAGATATAAGGATGATCTTCCTTCAATAATAGTGACCTAGTGTTGCCAAATTAGATACATTGATAAAAAATGAACATAAGCTAATCTTGATGAATAATAATAGTCAAGTCTTTGAGCTATGTCAATATGGACAATCATGAAAAGTAAACCAGTGCCAATGAAATGTATTAAGACACAAAGAGAGAAACAATGTAAGATAGTATCAATACTGTCATGAACATTTTGTTAGTGATTTTTCTTGTACCCTCTAATTCTAAAAGAGAAAATGAGAACCATACATGGGACATTTATTTGATTGACACAAATCTACTTCTTCCTACAAACTGAAGGACAAGAAAAGAGTAACATTGACAAGGCCTACAAACCTTCTACACTTTGAGCTCCACACACTCAGGCGGGTGTACCTAATTCAAACATGAATCTACATTTATGATAACTTATGTTTGACACAACCTCAACTATGCAGACAAAGAAAGTGGATAGTTCTTAGAACCATAAGAAATGTGAGTCAACACTCAACTAGTCTTATGCAAGATCCCTATTGCATAACTGTTCTAAGGACTAGGAAAATGACACAGGTGACAAGGATAAACCCTTCTTCTCTTAGAGTTCAAGACTCAAGTAGGCTAACCTAGGATTCATTCTTCAAAGAATCATTAACTGCATTGTATTCTGCAAATACAAATTGTAAACATTAGATGCTCTTCAATAGAAAGTAAATCTTCATTTGATTTTCAAATTTGATGATGAAAGATGCAAGGACAAGAAATGACCAGTGCCTCATCAATTGGGCAATAGAGTCAAATAAAAGTAAATCCCCAGAAATCCCACAAATCCAAACACACAAAACCCAAATGAAGTGCCTTACAAATCATTCTCTCACTCCTCTACCTAGACATCAGATTCACAAGTAATGTTAAATTCTCAGAATTGTACCAAAGATTTACTCCCTCCTTGAAAGAAACTAAGAACACAGATTCATAGTCACCTTGTAACTAGTATATTAGAATGCCTTACAAACTAACACACAAGAATTTAATGCAATACATATGAAGACATCACCAATAAAAGATTGGGGTTCCACTATTTTTCATTAAAAATATCTGGTTCAGTACAATTAAGAAACTATGAAAACCATAAAAAAGAAGACTCAAAAGCCAAATTACTGCCTCTGCAGTGTTAATTCCACCCCCTTTTACAACAATGATGAAAATCAGAGATCTAGGAAAAATGGAGCCAACTCTAGCCAGTTGATAGTTGTCAATTCTTTGCAGAAAATATCTCTAACTTCTCCAAAATTGATCTTCCATTGATCTTCTCCAACTTCCCACCATGTCTACAATCATTCCCAATTGATTCCATTCTCTCTAAGAAATGATCACATTCTGTTCTGTGAAAAAACCCCGTGAATGCTTCTCAAAAATTGCATAATAAAAACATTTCATTTAGACTATAGAGAAGACTATTGAACTTATTTAAATCTATCTTTTCCTTTTATTTCCTACACTTTTTACCCAGCATGCACCAGATTTTTCCATGTGTCATCTCTCTTGTCTTGTAACCTACCTTGGAACAAAATCAAAATTTGATATGGTGTTTGTCGTATTCTAGCTCACTATAACAAACCCTGTAGAGAAACCCTTAATCATTTCAAAGTATGGCTGCAATGACTAACTGATCTTGTTTAAAATGTAACCGTTGATCTCTTTCATTCCTGACACATCAGGCGGTTCTCATTAAATGACAACAGTCACTTAAGCCATTTGAAAATTAATCAGACACATCATTACTTCTTAGCAACCAATCAGAAATGAGCATGTCAACACACCTGGCACTGGACCCACTTTGACCTTGGTAAGAACCTTAACTCTGAGTTATTTGGTGAACACGTGACTAAAGGCTTTCTCGTAGTCGCTGAAAGTTTATCTTAACCTAGGTCTGATCAGGAAATTGGGCAAACACTACATTCACTTGATCTCTGAATGCTTACTTTAACTATGGTTTCATTAAGCTATCAAGCGCCAACCATTGATCTTTCCATCATCCTACGGTCCTCATTGATTCACCAAATATTTAACTTAACTCATCCTTTTCCTGGTGATTGAGCGACTGAAGGAATCTCATGATTGCTGAATGTTTCACTTAACCCCAGTTATGTCACAAGATTCAACAAACACCTTAATCTCTTATTCTCTAGATAAAATCCTTAACCTCAGTTCTATCTTGAGATTACATGCTAACTGTTGATCTTCATTAATATCCATGGCTATCACTGAATCGCTGAATAAAAATTCTCTAAGTTCCAACTTCATGAGATTAAGCGAACATTGTTTTTGCTAAATTGTTGAATGCCTTGTCTTGACTAGTCAATCGATATCTGGAGAATACGCGACTGAAGAAAACCTTACCCTTTGATAAACCTTGTCGCTAAATCACTAGATGCTTCACACTTAACTGCTAAGTCTTGGAGATCGAGCGAACACTACATTCGCTTGATCGCTGAATGTCTTCTTACTAACTACCAAGACTTGGAGATTACGAGATAATTGCCCTGCTTGATCACTGAATCAATCACTAATTGCATAGTCTATCAAGAATTACATCTACAGTCTACGCCTGATCACCAAATGCTATAATACTTAACATTTTAATCAAGCGAATAGGAGAAGACTACTGTGCTAGAATGTTTGAAGAAAACTGCCAAGGATCATGAGAACTAGAGATAACACAGTCACTTGATCACTGAAAGATACACTAACCGCCAATCCATAACTGGAGATCATGCAACTAAAGAGAATAAGATAAAGATCCAAACACAATCGCTTGTTCGCTGAATGAAAAGTGACTTAACAAATATATCCTGAGATTCGGTGAATACTAGGAAAGACAAAAGACCACGTGCAAACATGAAAAATTAAGTGGCCCAATTTCCTTTCTCCTATTTCACATCTTAACATTAGAATGCAATTATGCTAGATTCTTTGATTTATCAAATGAAGTTCTCTATTACAATTTTCAAGATCTGGCTAAAAACTTTCAGATCTAGAATCATCATTTTGATCCACTAAGATTGGAAACTCCATTTTAAAACACTGAGAAAACAATACAGCTTGTTCTTATGACAATATCTTTATCCAACTGTATGCAACCACTAAATTCATTAAGCCACAACATATTTCTGATACTCTTTACAACAACTGAAACTTCAATCCAGAATTACTAACTTAAACTTCAAGATTATTTTCTCCTTTTCACTAGTGACTTGTTCACCTATTTAGGGACTATTTTTGCTTTGATAAAAATTACTTGGAAATGTTGTTGCTGCTTCAAAATAATAATATGAAGTCTCCCTCACATCACCTTTCAAACCTTAGTAGAGTCACCACCTCATTGTAGAGGACAAATTCTGAATCAGCTGAGAACCTTTTCTCAAATCTGAACCTTCTTTCAAAACCAGAAAACACAACACATCTCAACAGGGTATAACTATTTGTTAGGATCACAGATACATTTATACTTTCATTACAAGAACACATGATCAAACAAAGAACTCAAAGTCACCACTCACTCTTGGTGAGAAGATATAACAATTTTTTGAAAAACACTTGACTCTATACAAACAACCAGACTCTGGGATGATTCAACAAAGCAACGAAATAGCATCTTAAACTTTCTATCCTTTATTTCTTCCCCACTAGAGTCACCAATTCTATTAGTGATTTTTCTTGTACCCTCTGATTCTAAAAGAGAAAATGAGAACCAGACATGGGACATTTATCTAATTGACACAAATCTACTTCTTACTACAAACCAAAGGACAAGAAAAGACTAACATTGACAAGGCCTACAAACCTTCTACACTTCAAGCTCCACACACTCAGGTGGGTGTACCTAATTCAAACATGAATATGCATTTATGATAACTTATCTTTGACACAACCTCAACTATGCAGACAAAGAAAGTGGATAGTTCTTAGAGCCATAAGAAATGGGAGTCAACACTCAACCAGTCTTATGAAAGATCCCTATTGCATAAGTGCTCTAAGGAATAGGGAAATGACACAGGTGACAAGGATAAACCCTTCTTCTCTTCGAGTTCAAGACTCAGGCAGGCTCACCTAGGATTCATTCTTCAAAGAATCATTAACTGCATTGTATTCTGCAAATACAAATTGTAAACATTAGATGCTCTTCAACAGAAAGTAAATCTTCATTTGATTTTTAAATTTGATGATGAAAGATGCAAGGACAAGTAATGACCAGTGCCTCATCAATTGGGCAACAAAGTCAAATAAAAGTAAATCCCCAAAAATCCCACAACTCCAAACACACAAAACCCAAATGAAGTGCCTTACAAATCATTCTCTCACTCCTCTACCTAGACATCAGATTCACAAGTAATGTTAAATTCTCAGAATTGTGCCAAAGATTTACTCCCTCCTTGAAAGAAACTAAGAACACAGATTCACAGTCACCTTGTAACTAGTATATTAGAATGCCTTACAAACTAACAGACAAGAATTTAATGCAATACATATGAAGACATCACCAATAAAAGATTGGGATTCCACTATTTTTAATTAAAAATCTTTAGTTCAGTACAATTAAGAAACTATGAAAACTACAAAAAGTAAGACTCAAAAGCCAAATTAGTGCCTCTGCAGTGTTAAATCTGTTAAAGTATTGTTCGTTCGTGTTTAATAAACGACGAGACAATCATGATATGCATATAAATATAGATATATATATATACACTATATAATATAATTGAAAAGTAAGTATATATTAATATGCATATGTGTATACTTATACACACACACACACACACACACACACACACATATATATATATGTATGTATATATATGTATGTATGTATATATGTATATATATGTATATATATACATATATACATACATACATACATACATATATATATATATATATATATATATATATATATATATATATATATATATATATATATATATATATATATATATATATATATATATATATATATATATATATATATATATATGTATATATATGTATATATATGTATATATATGTATATATATATATATATAGATACATACATACATACATATATATATATATATATATATATATATATATATACACACACATGTATATATATATATATATATATATATATGTTATATATATATTATACAAAGTATGAATAAACTATTGGTTAAGATATGTTAACTAATAGTTATGTAATGAAGTGACATGACCATAAGTATATACGGTCATGTCTATTCATTACATGACTATTCAATATATACATATACCCTATTGTTATTGTAGAATCAATCAATAACGAAGGCAATTGTATTCTACAATACCACACTAGTATATATTATCTCTATAGGACAATCTTGATTTCACAACATGGTATCAGAGCCTAACCTATAAGAGAAAATATATTTGAATTGCAATGTATGGATGAATTACAAAGAGAAATGCAAATGAAACTCTCTCAGGACAAGTAAATGCGGAAGCACATGTCCAGTGACAGCAAATACTGAGTCTAAGTAGTGCAAGAAATATTTACTAGTGCAGAACGAAGATAATAACATTGGAGTAGTATATCATCCCGAAGAGGAAATAAAGAGGATATGGTAGACTTGGGCCAGCACACAGAAGAGCCCTGTCAATAACATCAACTGCAAATTTTTATTATGTCTACAATCAGAGCAGCATCGAAACACAAGACATCAATCATCCAATCACCGATCTGTATAAACCTTTGTCAAAGCTATTCAAGTATATTATTTGACATGCATTTTCTTGGATGAGCAAGGAGTCATTTTTATTCAAGGCCAACTCTTCTATTAATTCAGCACTAAGGTACTAACAGCTGTGCATTACTGGATGATTACCAGGCAATGAGTAATTATTTTTGAAACAGAGGATGTAAAAGGAGTTGGGCATCGTTAATCACACTGTTATTCTATGTGACATTTATTTTAAGCATTTGTTGGGCAGTTTGATGACAAGAATCATTTCTAAAGATTAATATTGCATTTTTGATCATGGGTTGATATATTTTGAAGTAGTGTTACGTTAATGTTGAGGGCTAGGCGGAACCTTAACATAGTCAGATATATTTTGGAGATAAATAATATGATTGGTATCTATGATGTGGGCATGTGTGAACTATACGAAAGACATCTGAAAGAAAAATATAAGTTCACACAGTGGAGCAGTGACAGTAATAAAGAGGAGAGATAGAGGAAATTCTAAGAACATCTAACCCCTTCTGGCATGTGCGATCACCGTTTGGAAACCTAAAGTAGAAATCATGTGGATAAAAGATTAAGATGACAATCACTGTACCAATCAAGTGTTCCAATCAAAAATCATTTAAGGAATCATAAGAGGAATATGAATCCCCTAACTAGGACATAAAGGTTGGAAACAGAATGGTTATATCGACAAAAATCGTCATCGATTCCCACATAATATATAATGGTTGGAATGAGATTTGATGACAAGCTTGTAGTAAGGACGACACAAGGGAAAGACACAATAGAGATCCTTGACGTATATAATTCTGTTCATAATGTAACTGTGGATAAAAGTAATATTCGACAATGATATGGAGCATATTTGAACTTCGATTCTAGCGGATATCTAAATTGATGGAGCATACAAATCATATATTATAAACATAGGCATTACATGATAGATATGTAATAGCCAACATGCATTAAGACCAGTCATCATCATTAAAGGAAGATATTTAGCTGTTCGGATCAATTGTTGTTGTATGGTTAAGTGACAAACAAGGATATTGGTTAAGACAACTGATAACATACTATGAGTAATGAGAGAAGGCGGTGAATCAATATGACAACCAATGATAAATGGTCAGCATGTAGGAAAGAAAAAAAATCGTGAAGAAATGTGTGGATTACAGATTGAGTATAATGTCTAAGGATGAGGTTTCTACACAAGAAGGATGAGGAATTTCAATGAAGAATATATAAAGTTGATCGTCACGTTGGGTGAGTTCTGAATAAAGAATACACCATTAATAATGAACTGTGAGGTATTATAACCAACCTCATATTGTGAAGAACAACAATTAGGATTTATCCATGGAACGATGCATTTCAGACTTATTATGAAAGACATCCAATATAGACAAGGGATAAACTTTTGTAGATATAATGAGTCCTTGATGGGATCATTCTCGTCATATAACATTTATCTTTCTATGAAGAAATCATCAAGCATGTGATTATATAATCGAGGCTACATTCTTTGGAGAAGGAAGGAACCAAAGAACATTACATATATGGATAACTGATAAAGGGAATAAATAAGAAAATGGTCTATCAATGGTGACCACAAATGAAACCTATCATAATGTATAACTAGCATGAATATAAAAGGATATAATTAATATTGTGGACAAGCGTGGTGTGATAGGCCAATGGTGCTACAATATATTAAGGTGTAGGGAATGTCTCATGGCAACTTCCAAGTGCAACCCCACTCTATTTTCAAATTTAAGGGCAAATTCAGTTAGTTCTATGATAGTTGAGCTTGTAAAATCAACTATCTAATAATGAGTCGACAGTGAGAACACCTCGTCATTCTTAGATAGAGTAAAATATTAAGGGGAATTATGATGAGAGTTAATTCATGCGTGATATTTCCTATATGGGCTCACATTACGAAAGGAAATATTTGAAACTTAAGATAAGTATTCATCTTTGAGTTAAATTTTTTATAATTTTGTAGTCATTTTCTTATATGTATTCATGTTTGTACTATAAGAGCTATTTGCCTTGATCTTTTCATTTGTCTCCAAGAATGTTCTTGTAGAAAAAAAAAAGAAAAAAAAGAAGAATGATGCAATCAAGGCATTATGCAGGGTTGTTCCATACTATAATAAGTGCAGGATGATTCTTTGATCACAAGTACCTATGGACTGTTGAGTTCAGGGTCCATTGCACATGTGGCATTGACAGGCTCCTACAACTACACTACTCCAGATTTTGATTACACTATGACAGTGAAATTTCATAATAAGTACTCATGGATTTGTGTACAACCTTTGGACTATAGCGAGATGGATTCTTCAAAATACTTTTTGTATGGGCTCACCTTACAAAAGGGAATATAAAAGGATGAAAGCATGAGAAATTCAAATTAAGAGGGAGTCCTGACATCTTCAGAAAGTTTAAGAATTGATGAACTTGAGCTTCAAAGGGAGCAGATGATTCAGTCAACTTGTGACAAAATCGATCATATTGATTGAGAGAGAGATCATTGCTGAAGGTGAAACAATTCTGAGGCTATAGAAGTGGAAACTCATGGATAGAATCATAGATGAGATACACATAGATAGGATCTCTGATTGAAGTAATTCATACATCTTGAACCTACAATTCATTGAGATGAACATCATACTAGAGGTCTTTATTATCTTCCCTCAAGTCCAAGAGGGAGTGTTAATGTTGTGGCCTTGAAAAAGATCAAAATGCATCCTATGCTAGTCAATGGGAGTCGGCAACCTTATGTCTATTATTCATGTATGAGACATCAATTCTCTTAGGAAGAAAGGTATGGAGTCACATCCTGTAGTAACACTGAGATGAGCATATAAACAGGGTATGCCTCCGTGACAGAAGAGAAAGTGAAAGGATCTGCATTAGTGGACATTTGAAGATCTTGATTTAGAGGGAGTAGACCATGTTTTGTTGGTTACCTAGTGATCAACAAACTGTAGCAGAGAATTATGATGAATTACCATGTGAGAAGGCTATGCTTTCATGTTAGTGGGAGAAGCTAGAAGATCAAATTAAGATGGCAACCCAGGATCGTGGTCATATTAATTTAGAGGAAATATTCCTAATGTTGATTTTCAGCCTTAGTGATCTATCACTTTGTATCTTAAATGATTCTTGTCTTTGATAGACAAGTTTAAGGTGGAAGCCTTCCTCACTTGATAATAGTGAACCAAAGTGTCAAGATAGACTACTTAATTGTGTGTCCTGACTGTGCGGAGATCTTGACTCTTGTTATTACTGGATGTGTAATAACGAAACCATATCATGATAAACTACTTAATTGTGTGTCCCGATTGTGCGGAGATCATGATATTCAAGTCTATTTTCATGACGAGACTACATTAAATTGTGTGTCCCGAAGTGTCAAAAGTCATGGTAGACTTTATGGGCCCATTCATTTTGTGTTATGAAAGGTGATGATCTTTCACTTGTGTTGGGTTACTATTTCAAGGTGACAATCTTGAAAATAGTTAACTAGGCTTCAAGATTGACTCCTGAAAGGGACTGTCCCGGATGTGCCGGATATCTTGTTGCTTATGATATTACTTGGTGTGTAATAACTTGTCAAGATCAACTCCTGAAAGGGTCTATCCCCAATGTGTCGGATATCTTGACGCCTATCATGATCGACTCCTGAAAGGGTCTATCCCGGATGTGCTGGATATCATGATATGAAAAGATTCTACAAATTCTATTAAACTCTCTCTCAAGAGGGAGTGTTAAAGTATTGTTCGTTCATGTTTAATAAATGATGAGACAATCATGATATGCATATAAATATAGATATATTTATATTTATATACTATATAATATAATTGAAAAGTAAGTATATATTAATATGCATATGTGTATACTTATATATATATATATAGATATATATATATATATATATATATATATATATATATATATATATATATATATATATATATATATATATATATATATATATATATATATATATATATATATATATATATATATATATATATATATATATATATATATATATATATATTATACAAATTATGAATAAACTATTGGTTAAAATATGTTAACTAATAGTTATGTAATGAAGTGACATGACCATAAGTATATACGGTCATGTCTATTCATTACATGACTATTCAATATATACATATACCCTATTGTTATTGTAGAATCAATCAATAACGAAGGCAATTGTATTCTACAATATCACACCAGTATATATTATCTCTATAGGACGATCTTGATTTCACAAAAAAATCCACCCCCTTTACAACAATGACGAAAATTAGAGATCTAGGAAAAATGGAGCCAACTCCATCCAACTAACAGTTGTCAATTCTTTGCAGAAAATATCTCTAACTTCTCCAAAATTGATCTTCCACTGATCTTCTCCAACTTCCCACCATGTCTGCAATCATTCCCAACTAATTTGATTCCATTCTCTCCAAGAAATGATCACATTCTGTTCTGTGAAAAAAACCCCGTTAATGCTTCTCAGAAATTGCTTAATAAAAACATTTCATTTAGACTATAAAGAAGACTATTGAACTTATTTAAATTTGTCTTTTCCTTTTATTTCCTGCACTTTTTACCCAACATGCACCAGATTTCACCATGTGTCATCTCTCTTGTCCTGTAACTTGCCTTGGAACAAAATCAAAATCTGATATGGCGTTTGTTGTATTCTGGCTCACTATAACAAACCCTGCAAAGAAAACCTTAATCATTTCAAAGTATGGCCGCAATGGCTAACTGATCTTGTTTAAAAGGTGACCATTGATCTCTTTCATTCTCGACACATCAGGTGGTTCTCATTAAATGACAATAGTCACTTAAGCCATTTGAAAATTAACCGGACACATCATCACTTCCTGAAAACCAATCAGAAATAAGCACGTTAGCACACCTGGCACTAGACCCACTTTGACCTCGGCAAGCACCTTATCTTTGATTTTTTGGTGAACACGCGACTGAAGGATTTCTCGTAGTCATTGAAAGTTTATCTTAACCCAGGTTTGATCAGGTGATTGGGAGAACACTACATTCGCTTGATCTCTGAATGCTTACTTTAATTATGGTTTCATTAAGCGATCAAGCACCAGCCATTGATCTTTCCATCATCCTATGGTCCTCGCTGATTCACCAAATATTTAACTTAAGTCATCCTTTTCCTGGTGATTGAGCGACTGAAGGAATCTTGTGAACGCTGAATGTTTCACTTAACCCCAGTTATGTCATGAGATTCAGTGAACACCTTAATCTCTTATTCACTAGATAAAATCCTTAACCTTAGTTCTATCTCAAGATTACAAGCTGACTGTTGATCTTCATTAATATCCATGGCTATCACTGAATCGCTGAATAAAAATTCTCTAAGTTCCAACTTCATGAGATTAAGAGAACACTGTGTTCGCTAAATGCCTTGTCTTGACTAGTCAACCGATATTTGGAGAATACATGACTGAAGAAAACCTTACCCTTTGATAAACCTTGTCACTGAATCGCTAGATACTCCGCACTTAACTGCTAAGTCTTGGAGATCAAGCAAATACTACATTCGCTTGATCACTAAATGTCTTCTTACTAACTGCCAAGACTTGGAGATTACGAGATAATTGCCCCACTTGATCACTGAATCAATCACTAACTACACAATCTATCATGAGATATCACAACAACTGTTGATCAATAATTACATCTACAGTCCGCACCTGATCACCAAATGCTATATGACTTAACATTTTAATCAAGCGAACATGAGAAGACTGCTACATTGGGTCATTGAATGTTTGAAGAAAACTGCCAAGGATCATGAGAACTAGAGATAACACAGTCGCTTGATCATTGAAAGATACACTAACCACCAATCCATAACTGGAGATCATGCGACTAAAGAGAACAAGTTAGAGATCCAAACATAGTCGCTTGTTCGCTAAATGAAAAGTGACTTAACAAATATATCCTGAGATTCAGCAAACTCTAGGAAAGACAAAAGACCACGTGCAAACATGAAAACTTAAGTGTCCCAAAAAAGGTAACGAAGAAATAGATTTGGCTAGGGTCTTTTTTCTGGACTTAGACAAATTTTGAAACCCTTATTCATGGAAAAGACCTATTTCTCAGACCTTCAAACTGTAATACCTCACTAGTTTTTGCATTTAAGCACATGTGATCTTAACTGAAGCTTGTAAACACCTTAAATTGTCCCTAATTAAGTTCGTAAGCCACAAAACATCTTAAATGTTCTTCACTGATTAAAACTATGTTGCAGCAGGACATGGCAACTTTCTCAGCGTTTTGCAAGAATAGACCATTTTCATTGGATTTTGCATTTTTCAGGAAAATGGGCTAACACATTTATTATGATGATTGTCATAAACAACATGGTGGTTTTCATATTCCTAAAATTGATTGATGAGAAAGATTATGTGAAATTGACATGGAACAAATATTGTAAAAGTGCTACATGAGTACAAGGTCAAGAACAATGTAATATCATTTGTTATATCAAAGATATGATCTCATGTATATGCTGAGAGAAAAGTAGTAAGGCACTAGTAATAGTAATTTGTACTAAGGACATTGTTATATAGATATATAATAGGTGATTGATTATTTCTAGGGTGTCAATCCAGTGCATCATGAATGTTATACAGTGCCATGAACCAATATAAAAGTAGGGATAGTGAAATGAGATGCCAAGATATCATGTAAAAGAAGTGTTCTCAGAATTTAAAAAATAGTGATTAATATGTTTTAACATCATAAATACTAGACCAATAATTAGAGTATCAATAGGGGATATATAATACCCCAAAATTGGCACCTATTTAATTTTATCAATTTTGGTGTATTTCTTCAATTCTATGTCATCAAAGTCCTATCTCGCTAGGTAATTTTCTCTCTCCTACTTGACTCTATTTGACTTGATGTCAGTTGCAAAGACGCTAAATTACAATAATCAAATGCTAAATTAATTCCTAAAAGTCTTTGACTTATATTAGCTAAATTATCCCTATGATAAATTAATTTAATTCTAAAGTCCTAAGTGCTTTAAATTAAATTAAATCTACCCCTTTAGCTAATACACATCAAAAAGGAATTAATATCATTTAATTATTTGAGTGGACATCTCTCTATTTGAATTTAATTATTCAAATTATTCAAATTAGTCACACCCCCATATGTGGCATAAATTCCACTTTTTAATTAAATAATTCCATGCCTATTTGTCCAAAAAGTGAAGAGCCTTAATGGAAAATGAAGTCACTTAGGACATGTGGCAAAAGGAGTTACATGCGAGATTCCCCCTCTTTTTCTATTTAAGAGCTTGCCTTTTCATTTCAAAGGATGGAATTTTTGAGAGCATAGAGATTATAGTAAAATTCTACTACATTCTTTGAGATTCATAGCTTTTAATTGTTATCATTTTAGTTAGTTCATTTAGTATAATATTGCATTTTTCATCTTCTTAGTTTACTTGTTCTTAGATTTAGTCACATTTTCCTTTGAAAACTCTAAAAAGAACTTGCATTTTCATTTTAGATTACATGCATCCATATTAGATTACTTGCATTCTCATATTAGATTACTTGCATTCTCATGTTAGATTACATGCATTCATGCTAGATTGCTTGCATTTTGGATTTAATGCATGTGCTTTTCTTTTAAAATCCTCCATTGTAGTTCGGTCTTATGGTTGTTGGCTTTCGATCTGAGAGCAATCTTGAAAACACCCCGTCTACATAGGAGGCAACAGATCACTTCACTACAGATTTTGGATTGAATAACTCATATTCTTTTCTGTAATCTGATCATGTGAGTAATGATCATGTTGTGTGTGTGTTGAATTTGAGGTCACATTCAATCATACATAGTACTAAGGACATTGTTATATAGATATATAATAGGTGATTGATTATTTCTAGGGTGTCAATCCAGTGCATCATGAATGTTATACAGTGCCATGAACCAATATAAAAGTAGGGATAGTGAAATGAGATGCCAAGATATCATGTAAAAGAAGTGTTCTCAGAATTTAAAAAGTAGTGATTAATATTTTTTAACATCATAAATACTAGATCAATAATTAGAGTATCAATAGGGGATATATACTTGGGACTAGAAGATAGTGCCAATATAGACATGATAATAAAACATGCATGAGGACAATCAACAAGCATTAAGTGTAGTCATGAAGATAAAAGATAAGTATTTCTATTATGTGTAACGTGAGTATGGCCATTGTCATATAAAGTGAACAAAAATGTCAAAAATAGAGATCAAGGACCAACAATGGCATATATTGTTGAAGCTAAACAAGAAGGATAGGTTACAAGGTTCATGGATGATATACAATAAAGGGACTGCATAAAATAAATCTAAGCAATACTAGAACATGTAACGAGGATCATAAATGTTAAAATGGTATTCAATATAATGTTACGACAGTAGGGGACATCGAAGGATGTAAAAAATATAATGACTCATGATGTTGTTATAGTAGTGATAATTGACAGTACCAAGAGTAGTTTAGAATAGAGTACATATATAGCAACAAAGATAATGTTGACAATTCATAATAGTGACATGGGCATGAATTTCAACACAAAGATGCAAAAGAAAAATAATCCATCAAAGCATGAAACAATAATGTACATGTGGAGGATATTGTGCATATTCACATGGCCAGTTTGGAGGACTCCAAAAATAGAACTAAGGAACAACAACAGTAATAGAACACAATTTAACAAAGGGAAGTCACTTCAATGGAAATGTCAAAGAAAGATCACGATCACCAAGGATAAAATTATACATACCATAAATGAAAAGAATGACTATTATAAGATTGATATATTGTCATAGATTGGAGAAATGATGCATATGATCCATGGATGAAATATGCCCTTTTCAAGATTCTTGAGCAAGGAGGTGACTTCAAACACTATTATAGGAATGGGATAGTGGTGTTATAGGTAATAACCATAATATTTGAAGAACATAAGGGTGTTCATGGCATTTAGGAATAATATTACGAGAAGATTACACTAAATTCAACATTAGTTTAGATAGATTTCAAGGGGCTTCAAGTATTTCAATTCTAGTTCTTTCTCAATTCCTTTCTTTAGTTAAGATTAGGCCTTATTCCTATAAGGCATTTTTCTCTTCTTTTATTTTATATATTTATTTATTTTAGTTCTTCTCTTCTTAGCTTTCATCCACATAGCATAATGAAGAACATTTTCTATCTCTTGGAAGTTCACTTTTTAGATTGTATACAAATTATTTTCATTTTCAATAAAGAAGAAATGTTTTCCTTCTCAAATATCTCTTTTATTGAAATTTTGAATAGATGGTTTGACATAGTTATTGTGATTTGATTGTAACTCCTCTGATTATGTATCATCTATGCATAGATGAAACAAGAAATCTCATGCTAAGTTCATATGTAGGCTATATATTATGAGTTAATGTAGGTGAAAGGCTTCTGACACATTTGTTGCATCGCCTCTTTTAAGATAGTTTTCATTCCAAGCATTCTTCTACCCTTTTCTCCATCAAGAAGAGCTAGCTTTAGGAGGCATCAAAAGGGAGCCAACCCTTTAATTTAGAGATTGATCTTCACAATAGGAAACCCACAAGCCTAAAGATCGTTCCATGTTGCATAGGATTGTCGAGTTTTAGAGCTTAGCATTTAGGTGCAATCCCTTGTGACACCATTACTATTTAGAATATGTTTCACTTGAGAAGAAAAATTTCCTAAACTTTCTCCAAAGCTTCAAAAGAGTTAGATACAGATGTTGGTAAATTGTCATTACAAAATCATGTCTATATTTTTGGATATTAAAGTTTCTAATTTTGAATTTGTCAAATAAATTTTATGAAGTTAATTCTGAAGGCCTTAGAGGTTCATAAATAGCTTGAAAGTGTTTGAGACTAATGTAGTAGGTTATAGCTTGGTAGAGCATGTCATGAGATTCTCAATACTTGAAATGGTTCTAAATTGGACACCTAGTTCAAAAGTTATGGCCTCCAAAAGTTGGGCCTCCAAAAAAGGAAATGTAAAAATATTTTGAACACATAAATGAGATATAAAAGGGATTTACACATGTTTATGTGTGTTTTGACAAATCATATGGAATATTAGGTTAGAGATAAAATGGATGCCACTTTTTAGGTTTTTTTAGCCTATGGTTTTGTAATACCACTTTGACAATTTCATGTATTGTATCTCCTATATATTAGATGCATGAGATAGAGATTTTGTGTAAGATTCTAATAGTTGTTGAGCTACGTTTGGATCTTTGGTTAGTGATAATCTTGTGAGAATTCTACTTTTCAAGCACATTATAATATGTTGTTTATTTTTAAATAATATATTGGGCAACATTTGGAGTATGGGGTCTCTCTCCCAAAATGTTTTTTTCCCATGTAAATCATTGTGTAGTTGAATACATGCTATTTATGTTAATTTTTGTTAGGTTTCAGTAACTGTTGTAAATAATCTAAGAAATTTTTTACATAACCTTCTTCTTAAGATTAGTGTAGGAAGTTGTTCTTCTACTATAATTTCCTTACAAGCAATGTCGTTGGGGCCACTCATTGAGATTCATGTGCCATTTGCATTTTTGAATGATAGATGTTTGTCTTTGTTTGTTATCTAATTGTTTGAGCAGTGTCATTAAGGGAACTTGTGCATATTATTGTCTCTTGAGGAGTGTGAGGCCCTACCTCAACCCATCATAGCATTACTTTTATTTTTATATTGGACATAGTATTTATACTCTATTTTGATGCACTTTAGATGATCACTCTACATGAAAGGGACTGGATTATGTTTGATTATGATATATTTTGGACTTATGTTATGTTTCTACATTCTTGGTTAGAAGATATTTAGATCTCTTTGACATATAAATTTTCTATTAGTGAATTTGAAGAACTTGGTTTTAGGAATTGATTTCACACTTATGAATTCTATGATGGAGATTTTTACATTACATTATGATAATTAATTTTGATGGATTGATTTAGATAATTTTTATGATTAACCTTTATGGATATGTAAAATTATATGATGATTAGATTCTGCATATGTTTTGTGAGTAAATATGTTTACGAAGAAATTAGATTGAAGTTTTTTTTTGGATTAATGGTGAATTATGTGAATGCAATAGTGAAAGATATATGCTTTAATATGGTCAATTATTTACATTTTTCTATGTATGCTTCTCTTGAACTACTGATATTTGAATTGAGTGTGTAGGGAAGTTGACCATGGAAATAAATTGGGGAATCAAGGTTAGACCTTTGTGGAAGCAATGAAAGCCAAGGCTGCTTCTAATGAAGAGAAAACCTCATTGTTACATATTTTATTCGTAATTGTAATGTTGTATGATTGTAATAATTGTAATTTATAAAATTATTTTATCCTAATGGTCTTGCCATGTGTACAAGTGATGTGTAAATTTTGTAGTGTCACTTGACACTTGTATTATGTGATGTGTTGGCATGAAAAAACCATGTGAGTGGGTTGGAGTGTGACAATTACGTTGGGTTACATGGTAGAGTTCCCATGTTGACTCCTTGGCTAAGAAAGCATTAATTCTGGTCACATCTTGTTGGACCCGTATGCAAACTTCAAGTGGGTTTTTGGAGGGTTAAATGAGCCCCTAGGGTGTGGTTTAAGTCTATTTTATCTACCCCACTTGGTATACTATGGGTTGGGGGTTAGATTTTGGTCAAAATAGATCCCATAACTCATTTATGACCCATCAAAAGTACCCCTTTAGTCAAGTGGCAAAAATTGGGGTTTGGGAAAAGAGGACATGCCCATTCCCCATTCCCCATTTTTAGTCTCCATATTATTTATGAGGGGAGACAAGAATGGAGAAAAAGTCTCCTTGAGCCATGCCATCTTTAAATTGGTTGGTTGGGTGTTTGGTTGGAGGCCATTTTAGTAGGAAGTTTGGAGAAAGTTTGAGTTGGTCACCCACTCTCAATCTTTAGAGACTTCTAGAATTAGCTAGGGTTTGGAAGGAAGAAGGACTTGGACAAAATGGATAGCTCTTCATCAAATTTCATTTGCCTTTAGCTTGGATCAAGGTTGGTTTCACTCTTTCCATGAAGGAGTTACATTTTTATGTGCATTGTTGAATCTTGAGTATTCATGTTTTGAATTATGTTGGGTATTGGATAAATCGTAAGCTAAAATGTAAAATATATAAGGGAAGTTTGAAAAAGTTTGAAAAAAAACTAAGTATCCACCTTGGTAAGATTTGTGTTTTAGTTTATGATTTAGATGTTGCCATTATGTTGTGTTGTTGAAAGATTCTCCTTTCTTTTGTGTTTCTCTTGATGTTTTGTGAATGTGATTGTTAAGGGAGTTCAAGGACAAACTCATCCTTGGGAGGGAAGAGTAGCCTTGTGGGTGAAGGGTATTTGGGATAGCCCATGTAGTGTAGAGTCTCTCCTCATGGGAGTAGAGGGATATGACATGGAGTAT
>BSBK01010231.1:0-77500 GCA_027943335.1 Chamaecyparis obtusa | reverse complement strand
TTAATTTTCCTCGGGATTTAATTTTGTAAGACCTCTTTAAATTGGTTATTGGATATTTTAACTTTTTGCAAGATACTTATTAATTTTGGCAATGAAGTTTAACTTTAAATTATTAATTAAATTAATTTAGTGAGATTTTGATATCTTTTGTGTAATTGTTGACCAAATTTATAAAAGGGATATAAACTTCTTTTTTTTCGCTCATTCAAAAATTTATATGACCCTTGTGGGAATAACACCTAGAGGTAAATGACTTTTTAATAATGATTTAATTTGGAAATTTTGGTTAAAATGTTGAAGGAAAGTTATCTAGAGAAAATAAATTATTAATCAATTTACCGACTAACTAAAAAATGGGTTTATTAGTAGATTTAATTAACCTAACTTAAATAATTAAACCTAAGTAAAGGGTTAAATTTAAAATATAATTTTATTTATGTTGTGAGTTAAATTTTTTGAAAAATAAATTGAATATTCCCTTAGGAGGATTACTTTAAATATTAAATGAACTTTGATAAGTGAATAGAATTAAATAGATTGCCTAGCCAATTGAATACCCCTAGTTGTGCCTTGATGTTAGCATCGATCACTAGACATTGACAAGTTGGTCTCCGCTTGTCATGATTCCCTCCGATCTCACTTTCAACCACAATCTAGTCATCCTCTATGGAATCTGGTTTACCTAATATAGTCATTTTAGGAAGTACTTGTAAGATGCTTAACCATGTCAATTTGTAACATTAGTCAATTAATGCGTTTAAACAAGATAAAATAAAAAATTGTTGGTGTGTTTTGCCCATGGATTTTGGGCATGGCTTTTTGGTATCAGAGCTTAGTTTCAACACTTGGAACCTTAAACCATTATGTTTCAACTTAAAATTTTCAATGCTTGTGTAGGATTCCTCTGGTTATGTGAAAAGCTCACAAATGTGGATGATGTCGTAGACGTGCCCCTTTGGCATGAGAGGATGTAGAATGAGAGGTATAAATTCCTAGAGAGAATCAGGATTCCCCTCTCAAGCCACCTCCAAATTAGAATCATGATATTTTGATTGCACTTCAGAACCTTGTTGGTATTAGTTAGGAGAGGTTACCCCAAGTGGTTGAGCATTAGGGTTTAGAGGGTCATGGTCCCTCAACTAGAGAGCGGATTAGGAGTCCTCCTCCTAGACTTGTAGAGGACTAGGTAGATCATGAGGTTGAGTCCATTCATCTACTAGTACTGGCACTAGAGATAGTACCTTGAGTGGCTGAGAGATCACCCCATGATAAAAGGGATCAGATCCGAGAGTTACATCACCTCCGACCACCCTTATTTATAGGATCTACTGATGGGACTATGGCTGAGTCATGGCTCTTGAGATTAGAGGGGTGATTTGGACGGTGTCCTTATGGGAGAAATATTAAGGCACATCTTGCGATACACCTATTGAGAGGATCAATCTCTACTTGGTGGAGACAAGAAGAGTATAAGAGAAACCTGGTAATAGACACTATCACTTGGGATACCTTCATGGACAGATTTAGGGACATGTATTTTTTGGAGAACTTTAGACAAT
The DNA here is from genome assembly GCA_027943335.1 of Chamaecyparis obtusa. Classification (NCBI taxonomy): domain Eukaryota; kingdom Viridiplantae; phylum Streptophyta; class Pinopsida; order Cupressales; family Cupressaceae; genus Chamaecyparis; species Chamaecyparis obtusa. Next base: position 75,941 of record BSBK01010231.1, on the reverse strand, counting down.
GTTGTATAGATGAGTTCCATGATCTACAATAAAGGGAACTCACAGTGTTATAGTATGAGAGAAAGTTCCTTGAACTTCTCCCTTATGTAGATTACATGAAGGATAAGAAGTTGTGGATTAACCGCTTTATCAAGGGACTAAATACTTCTATATTAGGGATGGTACGCATGACAACTCCTGTTAGTTTCTGAGATGTTATGGAGAGGACATTGATAGCTGAGGAGGTCCATGGTAGGATACATGATTCACATAATAGGTTCTAGAACCGTAATTTCGCTCCTCAGACATCAGGGTTTTAAAAATCCCATTGGAAGAATAGTAGACAGTCATCGGGGTCTTTTAGAACCCCTCAGCCCTAGCAACAGTCTCAACAAAATTAGAGATAGATGCCACCACAGGGAAAATAGGGCTCTAAGCCCAAGTAGTGGTAGTCACATGGCCCTAAGAGTGCCCAACGATCACAAGCTCCCTATACACCTCCAGATTGGACTCAACAACCCTCTAGGGGTGGATTTAGTGGGTCCAATAAGACATGAGGATCAAAATTTTATAGACCTCAAAGAGTATAGATTCATGCATGTGGACCTTGTTATACATGTGGTGTCATGGGACACATAACCAAAGAGTGTCCACAGGGTCAAATGGTAGGCAGTCAACGAATGACTACTTCAGAGCCTACAGTTGGGGACATGGGTAAGGCCCACAAGGTATTTGTAGTGGTTGACAACCACCAAGAAGAGCATCGGGACATAGTCATAGAGGCCACATGTATGATTAGAGGTAGTAGAGTTACCATCTTATTTGATTTAGGATCTATTGATTCCTTTATTTCTCCATGGGTAGTGGAGCATTGCAGGCTACTGACAACTAGGCAAGATATCAGTTGGGAGGTTGAGTTAGCTTTGTGGGCTAGAGTGTCAGTTAGGATAATGGTCAAGGATTATCATATTCAGATTGGTGACATGACCACTATAGCAGACCTTCACATTACACCTCTAGGATCCTATGACATTGTTCTTGGCATGGATTGACTTTATGCCCACAGAGCCAGGATGAATTGTTGCTATAAAATGGTTGAATGTTTAGATGATCACAATACTCCCACAATGATTAACGATATTTAGAGACCCATAGCTATTCATGTGATCTTCGTCATGCATCTTAAGTGGAGCATTTGGAAGGGGTGCCAGTTATTTTCCATCACCATCATTGATAGAGAGGATGAGGAGGAAAAGGAACCTTCACTTGATGATCATCCTATTCTTCAAGAATTTGTAGATGTGTTTCCTTTTGATTCACTTGGTATACCTCTTCATAGATTGGTTGAATTTCATATAGATCTTTTTCTACAAGCTATGCCAGTATTTGGAGCACCTTATAGGATGACCACTAATGGGATTAATAAGATTAAGATTTAGTTAGAGGAGCTTTTAGAGAAAGTGCACATTCGACCTAGCATTTATCCTTGGGGTACACCAGTTATCTTCATCAAGTATAAGGATGGATCTCTTAGGTTGTGTATTGATTACCGATAGTTGTACAAATTAACCATTAAGAACTGGTATCCACTTCCTAGGATTGATAATTTGTTTGATTAGCTTCAGGGTGCCAGCATGTTCTCAAAGGTATATCTAAGGTTAGAGTACCATCAGTTGAGGATTATGGAGAGTGACATCCACAAGATCACATTTCATACAAGATATGGTCATTATGAGTTCAATATAGACCCATTCGATCTCATGAATCTAGTTGTATTCATGAGTCTCATGAATGGAGTATTCCATACATTCCTTGACAAATTTGTGGTAGTGTTCCTTGATGATATATTAATATATTATTGTGATGAGAAGGAGAATAAGGAGCACTTGAGGCAAGTATTGCAATGTTTGAGGGATAATCAGTTGTATGGTAGCTTGTCCAAGTGTGCATTTTTTAGATCATAAGTTAGATATCTAGGGCATGTTATTTTAGGTAATGGGATCTTAGTGGACCCATCGAAGATTGGGGCTATCGTGAATTGGCCAATGCAAACCACTATGACTAAGGTATGGATTTTCATGGGGTTAGCAGGATATTATCAACACTTTGTTGAGGGATTCTCTAGAGTGGCACACCCTATCACACCCCTTCAGTGAAAGGGAAAAAAAATTGAGTGGATAGAGAAGTGAGAGAGGGCCTTTTAGGAGCTCAAAAAATCACTTACCATCGCACTTATTCTTGCAATGTCAGATCCTTAAGTGGATTTTGTGGTTTGCATAGATGCTTCCTTGGATGGTTTAGGTACAATTATTATCTAGGGTGGGCGTGCTATAGCCTTTGAGTCTAGGAAACTCAAGACTCATGAGCTCAACTACCCTACCCATGACCTTGAGCTTGCAAAAGTGGTGAATTATTGAGTGAGATGGTGACACTTTCTCTTAGGGAATCAGTTTGAGATTCATTCAAATCATTAGATATTTTAGTATATATTCACTTAGCCAAACCTTAATGCTCAATAAAGGAGATAGATGTAGTTCTTGTGTGAGTATGATTTTGATGTTCATTACATCAAGGGGAAATAGAATGTGGTTGCAAATGTTTTAAGTAGGAGACAACATGATATTTTCTCCATGTCCACCAAAACATATTTGAGGGATCATATACTACATCAGTTGTATGAGGATGTGATGTATACAGAGGTTTGGCAGTTGGTCTGATTGTAGAAAATCCTTGAGGGGAAGTATGCAGACTATTCATTGGAGCCTGATGGGATTTTATGTCATAGAGGATGCATTTATGTACCTTCTTCCAATGGATTGCATAATTTCATTATGCTAGAGGCTCATAGAGAACATTATACAATGCATCTCAAAGTCAAGAAGATGCATGAAAATTTGATAAAACTTTATCATTGGCCAAGCATGAGGCAGGACATTGTAGAGCTAGTAGCCCAATGCCTTGAGTGTTAGAGAGTTACGACGTAAAACTGTCATCTTGGTGGGATTCTTTAGCCTCATGAGGTACCCGAGTGGAAATGGGACACCATATCTATGGAATTTATTGTTGGTCTTCCTATGTCATCTTGCTTCCATGATGCCTCATGGTGACAGTTGACAAGTCGACCAAAGTGACCCACTTTTCACCTGTTCATATTACCTTCACCGCACCCATAGTGGCACCTGTGTTCTTGCAAGATATTATTAGATGTCATGTTATTCCCTATAAGATAATCTCTGATAGAGATTCTCTCTTTACAACATCATTTTGGAGAGAATTGCAGGCAACTTTGGATAACAGGCTCAATTTTAGTACAACTTATCATCCCAAGACAGATGGTCAGACAAAGAGAGTCAATCAGAAGTTAGAGGATATGCTACGCATTTATGTGATGGACCATTAGGTCAAGTGGGGGGATTACCTACACTTAGTTGAGTTTTTCTATAACAATTGGCATCATACATCATTGGGTATACCACCTTATTAGGATTTGTATGGTAGGCCTTGGAGAACGCCTTTGAGTTGGGACAAGATTGAGGATAGGATAGTTGTTGGACCAAAGTTAGTTAGAGAGATGGAGCAGAAGGTAGTCTCGATCATGCAACATCTTAGAGAGGCTCATGATAGATAGAAGAAGTATGTGGATGCTAAGAGGAATGATCATGTTTATATGGTTGGTGACAGAGTCTTCTTGAGAGTGCGGCTGCATAAGATCCCAATCCATTTTGGAAAGGGTTCTAAGCTTGCACCTCATTTTGTTACACTTTTAAGATCTTAGAGAGGATAGGATCTATTGCATATCATCTAGCCTTTCCACCTAGCCTGTCATACATCCACAATTTGTTTAATGTTTCTATTTTGAGAAAATATATTTATGATGAGTCTCACATTATAAATTGGGATTCCTTATAGGTGGAGTCAGATGGGAAGCTAGCTTTGGAGCCCATTCACATATTGGAACACCAAACATTGGATCTTTGAGGTAGAGAGTTGGATCAGGTTAGAGTCTAGTGGCATTATTATGATGAGGTTACAACTTCATGGGAGGATGCAACACAGATGAGATCTCAGTATCCCTATCTTTTTGATTAAATCCAGGAGGAATTTCATGCCTAGAGGGGGAGGGTGTGAGGCCCTACCCCGACCTGTCATAGAATTACTTTTATTTTCATATTGGACATAGTATTTATACTCTATTTTGATGCACTTTAAATGATCACTCTACATGACAGGGACTTGATTATGTTTGATTATGATATATTTTGGGCTTATGTTATGTTTCAACATTCTTCATTAGAAGATAATGAGATCTCTTTGACATATATTTTCTATCAGTGAATTTGATGAACTTGGTTTTAGGAATTGATTCTACACTTATGAATTCTATGATGGAGATTTTTACATTACATTATGATATTGCAATTTTATGGATTGATTTAGATAATTGTTATGATGAGATTGAGTTATAGATTTTATGATTAACCTTTATGGACATGTAAAATTATACGATGATTAGATTCTACATTTGCTTTGTGAGTAAATATGTTTAGAAATAAATTGGATTAAGGATATTGTTTTGGATTAATGATGAATTATGTGAATGCAATAATGAAATATATATGCTTTAATATGGTCAATTACTTGCATTGTTCTACGTATATTTCTCTTGGACTACTGATATTTGAGTTTAGTGTGCAGAGAAGTTGACCATGGAAATAAATCGGGGAATCAAGGTTAGACCTTTGTGAAACCAGTGAAAGCCAAGGTTGTATCTAATGAAGAGACAAAACCTTTTTGTTACATATTTTATTCATAGTTATAATGTTGCATGATTGTAACAATTTTAATTTGTAAAATTGTTTTATCTTAATTGTCTTTCCATGTGTACAAGTGATGTGTAAATTTTGTAGTGTCACTTGACTCTTGTATTATGTGATGTGCTAGCATGACAAGACCATGTGAGTGGGTTGGAGTGTGACACTTACCCTAGGTTACCTGGTAGAGTTTCCATGTTGAATCCTTGGTTAGGAAAGCATTAGTTTTGGTCACATCTTGTTGGACCCGTATGCAAACTTCAAGTAGGTTTTTGGAGGGTTAAATGAGCCCCTAGGGTGTAGTTTAAGTCTATTTTAGCTACCCTGCTTGGTATACTATAGGTTGGGGTTATATTTTGGTCAAAATAGAGCCCATAGCTCATATATGACCCATCTAAAACACCCCTTTAATCAAGTGGCGAAAATTAGGGTTTGGGAAAAGAGGACAAGCTCATTCCCCTTTCCCCATTTTTAGTCTCTATCTTAATTATGAGGGGAGACAAGAATGGAGAAAAAGTCTCCTCGAGCCATGCCCTCTTTATGATGGTTGGTTGGGAGTTTGGTAGGAGGCTCTTTTAGTAGGAAGTTTGGAGAAAGTTTGGGTTGATCACCCACTCTTTATCTTTAGAGACTTCTAGAATTAGCTAGGGTTTGGAAGGAAGAAGGACTTGGACAAAAGGGATAACGCTTCATCAAATTTAATTTTCCTTTATCTTGGATCAAGGTTGTTTGCACTCTTTCCATGAAGGATTTATATTTTTATGTGCATTGTTGAATCTTGAGTATTCATGTTTTGAATTATGTTGTGTTTTTGAAAGCTTCTCATTTCAAATTTTTGTGTTTTTATTGATGTTTGGTGAATGTGATTGTTAAGGGAGTTCAAGGGAAAACTGAGGCAAGCGCATCTTGGGTTCTTAGCAATTCCGTATCACCAAAAACATGTTAGAGTTATTATATGTGCTCAGTAGTTTCTTATGGGCTCTCAGTGATGTATTCTAGTTCCACCGATAGAGTTCGGTTGCTGCTTAGGTTTGGTCATTCACCAAGTTGGTTTAGTTTATTCACTGAGTTGGTTCAGTTGTTCATTGAGTCAATTTCAATTGCTCGATAGTATTTCTCATTAAGTGGTTTATTTTGGATTTTTGTTGAGGCTGACTTGTGCATTTAATTTTGGTCATAGACTTAATGGTTGCATCGATCATTGGAAAGCATGTGGACCTAGATCTGGGTCATCCCCTTCTCTAATGTTAAATCTAATGAATCTTAAGGCCGACCTAATTCGGTAGCCTCTTGTATAAATAGAATAGTATGTTGTAGATCTAAGGAAGTTTAGTGAGTTTTTAGCAGAGATTTAGAAGATAGAATTGGGATATTGGATCCTCGCATGTATGAGGACTGTTTGTAACTGAATTCTAATTTTATTGGCCATAACTGGGAAGGCCTTACAACCCAAATGTATGAAGTTTATCAGGAATAATATATGAATATTTTGTTTTCTCTTTCTCCCTGTCTTGTCTTGTTTCTTCGTTGTGTTGTATCTACAAGGAGGTTGGTAGTTTGGGTGTGCCTTTGGCCCCATGGTCCCTTCTCCCTACATAAGGTGGTATTAGAGAGAGGTTAGATCTGGTCCCTTCTTGTAAGTCCTATTTGATATCTTGTTGTGGGGTGGAAAATTGCAATCTGACCTACAATTGCAAAGGTTTTCAAGATGGTTTGTGGGAGGTGAGATGAAGATCCAGGCTTAGCTAATATGCTAAGACAAATTGTTGCTAGATTGGAAGTTGTTGAGATAGCCCAACACAGAGGAAGACATCTTGATGATGTTAGTGATGAAGAAGCCAAATATGAACAAGGTGAAGCAAAACCTGCACCTGTGATGGATCAAGGTGAAGAAAGACTTCTAAAGGTATTAAAAAGTTTGAAGGCTACACCACACTTCAATCCTCTTGAATATAGTGAAAGGATGGATTTAGATGAGTTGATGAATTGGATAATTGATATGGAAAAGTATTTTGAATATGAAAATGTTTCAGAATAAAAGAAGGTGAAAATTTCAAGTACACAATTAAAAATTCATGCATTCTTATGGTGGGAGCATCTACAATTAGACAGAAAGAGGAAAGAAAAGACAAAATCAAGGTATGAAATAAGATGGTGAATAAATTGAAAGGCAAGTTTTTACCTTGTAATGATCAGATTAACCTAGTTAGGAGAATGCAATGTTTGAAGAAGAAAGGTAGCTTGGTAAAAGATTATACTGAGGAATTCTATAGATTAGACATTAGATCTGGACATATTGAGGATGAGGTAGAAATAATTTCTAGATACCTGAATGGGTTAAGAGTTTATATTCAAGAGGGAATTAGTTTGGTTAAGTTGGAAAGTATTGAAGAAGCTTATTAGTTTTCCCTAAAAGCTAAGGAGAAATTAACCAAAAGACATGAGAAAAGATAAAGAGGAAGAGGTGATATATTCCTTAGAGGAAGAGGAAGATCTTATGATGAAAACAATAGATCTGATCAAGACAAAACAAGTCAGGATAAAGGCAAGAATGAGTGGAAAGGTGAAAGTTCTTCTAGAGGAAGAGGCAGTAACTACTGAGGTGGCTATAAAAGAGGTGGATTCTAAGGAACTTTTTACAATTGTGGAGGAGAAGGACATAGGTCATTTGAGTGTACACATGCAAGCAAGAAAGTCAGTAGTAGTAGAAATGCCTTGGTACAAGAAGACTCACTGAATGAACTAGAGAAGGAAAATAGCTTGATGGTCAGAAGATCATTATGGAGTGAAAGTAATAAGGAAGATCCGGTAAGGAAAAGTTTGTTCAAGACTAGATGTAGAGTTTCTAATAAAGTGTGGAAGGTAATAATTGATAGTGGAATTTTGGACAACCTGGCATATGAAGAAATGGTTGCTAAATTATAGTTGGAAAGGTTGAAACACCCAAAGCTCTATCAAATTTCATGGATCAAGGATGAGCATACACTAGATTGGTAAGTGAACAATGTTATGTGAATTTCAAAATTGGCAAGTACTATGATAAGGTGTTGTGTGGTATTATGCCTATGGATTGCTATCATATTTTGTTGGGTAGATCTTGACAATATGATAAACATGCTATATATGATGGAAGATTGCACAAGTATACTATTTGGGCTTATGGGAGAAGAAAAATCTTATTACCTATGATTGAAGAATCTATTGGTAATGCTTGTACATCTGTGAAAGTTTTTTTGATGGAAGGAAGAAAGTTTGTTAAGTATTTGAAGAAGAATGATGTATGTTTTGCTATGATTCCTAACAAACTAAGTGAGAAGACAGTGGATAATGTTCCTAAAGAGGTTGATAAATTACTCACCGAGTACAAAGAGATCATTTCTAATAATGTACCTCATGATTTACCACTAAAGAGAAGCATTGATCATTGTATGGATCTGATTCTTGGAGCTATTTTACCAAATAAAGCACCACATCGGTTGACACCTACCGAGAATGAGGAACTTAACCAACAAATCCAAGAATTGTTGTAGAAAGGTTTGATCCAAGAAAGTTTGAGTCCATGTTCAGTACTAGATATATTAGCACCTAAAAAGAATGGAGAGTGGTGAATTTGTATTGATTCTAGAGAAATCAATAAGATAATAGTGAAATATCAGTTTCCTATACCAAGAAATGATGACATAATGGATAGTTTGAGTGTAGCAAAGTATTTTACTAAAATTGATTTGAAGAGAAGATATCATTAGATTAGAATCATAGAAGGTGATGAATAGAAGACTTTTTTCAAGACAAAAGAAGGTTTGTATGAGTGGTTGGTTATGCCTTTTGGTTCAACTTATGCATCGAGTAGTTTTATGAGATTGATGAAAGAAGGTTTTGAAGAAATTCTTGGGTAAATTTGTGATTGTATACCTGGATGACATTATAATATTTAGTAAGACTAGAGAAGAACATTTGTCACACATTAAACAAGTATTACAGAGATTGAAAGAAGAAAAGTTGTTGATTAATTTGAAAAAGTGTTCCTTTGTGAAAGAGGAGATTGTATATTTGGGATTTGTGATTTCACCTGATGGTTTAAAGATGGATCCTGAGAAGGTTGAAGCTATTTTGAATTAGCCTACACCTGAAAATGATAGTGAGGTAAGATCATTTCATGGTTTAGCAAGTTTTTACCGAAAGTTCATTACAAATTTTTAGTGCAATTTGTAATGCTATGACTGAGACTATGAGAGGAGATAAAAGAGAATTCAAGTGGACACATGGAGCTAATAAAATTTTTGAGACTTTGAAGCAAAAGGTTGCTGAATTGCTAGTGTTAGGTTTACCTGATTTCAATAAGGTATTTCAAGTTGAATTTGATGCAAGTGGTAGTGCAATAGGAGCTATTTTGAGTCAAGAGGGTAAACCTGGTGATTTCTTTAGTGAGAAATTGAATGATGCTAAAAGGAAATATTTTATGTATGATCAAGAGTTATATGCTACTATTCAAGCTCTAAAAAAATAGAGAAATTATTTGATACCAAGTGAATTTGTGTTGTATACTAATCATAAGGCTTTACAATATTTGGGTAGTCAGAATAAGTTGAATCAGATATATATGAAATGGGTTGAGTATTTGCAGAGTTATACATTTGTGATAAAACATAAGAGTGGAGTCACTAACCCAGTTGCTGATGCATTGAGTAGAAGAATATCTTTGATGACTGAAATGAGAATTGAAGTTCTTGGTTTTGATGATATGAAGGATTTCTATGAAACTGACCCTGATTTTTCTGAGCTATGGAGAAAGTGCAGAGCACCTATTCAAGATTAACCGAGTACTAAATGGGAAGACTATTTCATTCAAGAAGGTATGTTGTTTAAAGGTATCCATTTATGTATACTGAGAGGATTAATGAGAACTAATTTGATAAAGGAGAAACATAGTAGTGGTTTGGTTAGATATTTTGGCATTGATAAAATATTGAATTTTCTTAAGGAGAGATACTTGTGGCCATAATTGTATAAGGATGTGCAAAAATTGTGAGAAGTTGTGGAGTTTGTCAAGTTACAAAGGGAATAAGTCAAAATACTGGATTGTATACATTGATTTATGTTCCTGAGAAACCTTGGAGTGATATCAGTATGGATTTTGTTCTTGGCTTACCGAGGACAACAAGAGGTAATGATTCTATATTTGTGGTTGTGGATAGATTTTCTAAAATGACACATTTTATACTCTATAAGAAAACATCATATGCAGTACATATAGCAGATCTTTTCTTTAAGGAGATTGTCAGATTGCATGGATTACCGAGGAGTATCATCTTTGATTGAGAGAATAAGTTTGTTGGTTATTTTTGGAAGACTCTATGGAAAAAGTTGGGTACTGAGTTGAAGTATAGTTCTACATTTCATCCACAGACTAATGGATAGATAGAGGTTGTAAATAGAAGTTTGGATAATCTATTGAGATGCTTAGTTGGAGACAAACCAAGTAATTGGGATTCTATGTTGGCACAAGAAAAATTTTCATACAATAATTTAGTGAATAGGAGTATTGTAAAAACACCTTTTGATATTGTGAATGGAACACACCCGAGAGGTATATCATATTTGAAGAACATTGCTAGAGAAGAGAAAAGAAGTGCCGAAGGAGAAGAATTTTATGAGTTCATGAAGACATTGCATGAGGAAGTGAAACATAAGTTGGAACATAGTAATCATAAATACAAGTACATAATAGATAGATCAAGAAGATATAAGACTTTTGCAGTTGGAGATGAAGTGATGGTTCATTTGAAGAAAGACAGATTTCCTGTTGGAACCTATGGAAAATTGAAGATGAAGAAATTTGGTCCCTGTAAAATATTGAGAAAGTTTGACAGTGGAAATTCTTATGAGATTGAATTACCTGATGACATGGATATATCACCTATATTCAGCATTGCAGATTTGTATGAATATCATGAGTTTGATGAAGAGATGAAGTTGGGCAGATTTTGGAATGAAGAGTTGGTAGAAGCACAAGAGGAAAAGAGTACATGGAATATATGGTAAAGTGGAAGAACAAACCAATTGAATACAGTTCATGGATTTCATAATTTGAGTTAGATTCAGCTTAGGTTGTACTTGCTGCATGATTCAGAAAATCATTCCAAAACAACCTCGGGTGTCTGATGCAGGAGCATCTTAGGTTCTTAGCAATCCTGTATCACCAAAAATATGTTAGAGTTGTTAGATGTGCTCGGTAGCTCCTTTTGGGCTCTTAGTGATGTATTCTAGTTTCCACCGATAGAGCTTAGTTTCTTCTTGGTTTGGTCGTTCATCGAATTGGTTTGGTTTATTCATCGAGTTGGTTTGGTTTAATCTTTATTCACTGACTTGGTTTGGTTTATTCACCAATTTGGTTTGGTTTATTCACCGATTTGGTTCAGTTGTTCATTGAGTCGATTTTGGTTTCTTGGTAGTCTTGCTCATCGAGTGGTTTATTTTGGATTTCTATTGAGGTTGACTTGTGCATTTAATTTTGGTTATGGAGTTAATGGTTGCATTGATAATTGGGAAGCATGTGGACCTAGATCTAGGTTGTCCCTTTCTCCAATGTTGGATCTAATGAATCTTAAGGCTAACCTGATTTGGTAGCCTCTTGTATAAATAGAATAGTATGTTGTAGATCTAGGGGGATTTCAATGAGTTTTTAGTAGAGATTTAGAAGATAGAATTGGGATATTGGATCCTCACATGTATGATGACTGTTTATAATTGAATTTTGATTGTATTGGCCATAATCGAGAAGGCCTTATAGCCCAACATGTATGAAGTTTATCAAGAATAATATATGAATTTTCTTCTTTCTCTCTCTCCCTATCTTGTGTTTTTGCTTCCATGTGTTGTATCTGTAAGGAGGTTGTTAGTTTGGGTGTGCCTTTGGCCCCATCTCCCTTCTCCCTACATCATAAACTCACCCTTGGGGGGAAGATTAGCCTTGTGGGTGAAGGGTATTTGGGACAACCCATGTAGTGTAGAGTCTCTCCTCATGGAGGAGAGGGATAAGGCATATAGTATGGGCTCCATGTTGCCATTTCTATGTTACTTTTTTTGGGGGTCATAAGGGGAGATTTTGTTGCGAAAAAGAGAGAAGTGTGATGTGTTGATAATGAGCCTTGTGAAGGAATTATATGTATTTTATTTTTGAAATCTCCTCTTAGGTACTTGGTCCACCTTCACCCTATTCATGGGTTTTGGAGACCCATTGTGCAAGCCATGGTTGAGAGTCTAATTATGTTTATTTGTGTTGTATGAGAATGTAGTTTTATGTGTGTTTGTAACCTTTCTACCCTTGGTTCCCCAAGCTCAGGGGTGGTCTCATAGAGGCCTAGGTTGGGAGGTGAGCTCCCATGACCTAAAATTGTAAAGCTTCTTTTATTTGTAGGTGTTTTCTTTGGATGAAGGGAAGTAAAGATAGTTTGAGAAGAAATGGTTAAATGCATAATTTCTAATTGTAAAGTTCCATTTGTAAAGTTTTAGTTTGTTTGATAGAAATGAGAGAAATTTGGTATATGTAGACTATGTAGTAGAAAAATTATTAAAAAAGATTACATTGTACTCTTGTAAAGAAAATCCTATGAAAGATGTATATACCAAAAAAAGGGATATGTATTGTAGTATATTAAAAAGATTTATAAGATGTTAGTTTTTTTTTTTTTTTTTACTCCAAAATTTGTACTTGTATGAGAAAATGAAAATCTACGAAAGTGGTTTTTTTGTATGTAAATGAAGAAAGATGAATATTCAAAAAAATATGTATTGTAAATTTGGTTAAATTTTTTTTTATATAAAATGTTTATTTTTTTATCATTAATGTCAAGTAGTGCTTTCTTGAAAATGTGAATGAAAAAATAGGAGTATTTAGAAGTTTTAAATCAGATTTGTATTGCATTTATTTTCTTTAAAAAAAAAAGAGAAACAAATTACATGTGAATATAAGCTCAATATTTTGTTTAACTTAGCAAAATAAAATAAAATTCTTTATATGTTAAATTACTATTTTCTTCAAGTGCTCATAAATGTATATTTTATGCATATATACCATTTGTTAAATTGCTTTTATTGTTGTTTAATTGTATCAAAATAAACTCAAGAAAAAAAAGACTTATTAAGCAAAATTATATATATGTTCATTTGTGTGTGTGTATATATATTTAAAATAGATAAATAAATAATTTTGTTATTAAAAATATAGAATATATGTGTGTGCATATATATATATATATATATATATATATATATATATATATATATATATATATAACAAAAAATAAATAAATAAATAAAAAGTTGGGGGTGGGGGGGTTTGGGTTTGGGGAGGTGATGAGAGCCATTTATGACCTATTTTATGCCATATTTAATCCATTCATGTACTATCATATTCACTTCCATATCCCATTTCTATTCCATTTCATCCCATTTTACTCTTTTATGTTGCATATGGTTAAATATATATAAGTAGTATTAAATATAGTTTTGAGATTAAAATATGAAAATTAATTATTGATTGTTTTTTTTTTTTAAAGCCAAAGTGGGAAACCCACCATATTTATATTTATATAACTGATTCAAGGACTCGTCCATGGAAGCATTGGGAAGAAACCTCGGAGTCATAGTCGTATACATGCTAGAAAATAGAGATAATTACATTTGGTTTTACGCATGAAAACCACATAACCACACTGGATGGTTGAAAGATACACAATCCCACTAGATGGGAAGATACAAAACAATTTCAAGTTACAAGCCAAAAAACCCATACATCGCCATGAGCTGAAGACTAGTGCTCATCCATTGGAGAGGAAGGATGGGGCATGAAGTTCCAAGCCAGCTCCCAACCCACAGGCAGACCTGTAGCAGTCACAGCCTCCCATCCAGTCAGTGAAATTTGAGTAGCAAGAGGAATAGTGGAAGAGTGAATAGGAGATAATGACACATTCAGGTCAGACATTCTACTTGAGGAGCCTGGATACTCCTTCGAAGTAGGGAGCGATGGCTGAACTAGAGGAAGTGGAGAGAGGAGGAGATCTAGAACAACATGTGTTGTTCACCTAATTTTATCTGTGAGGTCCTTCCCAAGAACCGGAGATACAATCTGCAAGTTATTATTAATGATACGGTAACTCCTTTTCTGCATTGCCCATTTAAAACAATCGTATGCCATGAAATGCTCATGACTTAACATAAGATCACAATGAGAGAACAAACCACTGATGAGTGCCTTGCTTGACCATAAATCATACTTGTGAAGAGAAACCATGAGTTGAGCATCTGCAATGAACTGGGGATAGACTACTTTGTTAGCAATGAGCACCACAAGCTCAACCGATTGTAGCAGGTCTACTAAGTTGGATAGGAAGATTGAAATGAGTTGCAAAGGGAAGACCAATAATTTTGTCCTTGGTAAAAGCACTTGTTCACCAATTACCTGATGAACAACCTGATAGTGGAGCATGGAGTTACAAATGAACACTTGCTTGAGTTCTGGACCTTCAATCCTATGATGAAACAAAAGCTCAGAAGGGAGCGGCTGAATGAATACTCGGTAGTTTCTAGGTAGGATTTCCACATGCAGATTACCACAAGTATCACAACAAGGAATATCCATGTTTAAATACAACTTAGTTTGCCAAGGGAAAACACCAACATTAAAGGAAAGCTCAAAACCTCAACACAAAACCACAATGCATAAATAGCAAGCAGGGTAAAGCAAGCCACAAATGAGTAAAAACACATAGGAATAGAGTATTTGAAGGCAACGAAGGGGCAATCGGAAAATGGGCCAATAATGGAAAATCTCCCATTACCTATACTTTGGGATATAGATGTACTAGATTCATGAAAAGGTAGGTGCATGTCAGTTTAGCTACACATATCTTTGATGAAAAGCATGTAAATCTTAGTAGGCCAATGTACTTAAGCTGATCTATGTATAAGCGTTGATGACATATGAATGCAGGGAGATGCTGGCATACGTACTCCTCCAATAGTGCATTCATTAGCACATCATCCCACCACACAAACAAGATGATACAACACTTATGTTATATGTACAGGTGGTGCGTTGTCCCTAGAATCATGAGATAGCAAGCTTAAATGACAAGGAAAACATTGAAGGCAGTCACATCCGCACACTTGGGCATGAATCAACAATTGGTGGCTTTTCCTTGATGAGAATGTCTTGAATTCTAACATCCTACTTGATGATATCATCTAGGTATAAGGACATAACATTATGTCCATCACACCCTTTATTTGCTAGGTGATTGACCAATACATTTCCTTCTCACAGAGTGTGTGAGATGAAGACAACTTGGAATGAGTCTAATAATTGCCAGATTTGTTGTAGAATATAGTTAAGCCTCCAATTGTGTGATACCCAGTTAATACATGCTTTGATGATAACCAGCGAGTCACCTTCTATATGAATCTGCTAAAATCTTCCAAATTTAGCCAAAACTAAACCTTCAAAGAGTGCCTAGGCTTTCGCTATATTGTTTGTTCCAAAGGGGAGTGGGCAATATTTTATTGCTAATAATGAGCCTAGATGGTCACGAATGCATATACCTACACCTAAAATTCTTGGGTTTCCTCTTGATGAGCCATCAAAGTTAATTTTTACAACCCCTTTAGTTGGTGATAGCTATTTAACTAATGCTCGATTATTTACCTTAGTAGCTGCTGGATGATGACACCAACCAAAAGGTACATGTATACTTTTCCATTCACACAAGATAAAAGAATCCCAAGGGGTCATGCGTAGGTTAAACCTAAGCTTACTGTGGCTAGCATTTACTAATTTTGATATAGACCTTTCTAGTCCTGATGTGACTACTTGGATTGGCAAAAAAAACTACGGAAGATTATTTTGTTTCTCTCCCACCATATTGCCCATACAACAAGTGCAGGAATACACTTCCAAATAGCAAAAAATAAGGATGAAGGATACAGGTCTGGCCAGGACTCAAATAGATCCCATAATTTGCATGGAAGTGGTGTGAAGTAGTGAAGTTTGTTAATGACAAAGAGCCAACAATCTTGTGCAAATTGGCAATTTAGAAATAGATGGTTTGAATCTTCCTACTGATTATCACAAAATAGGCAATTAAAGGGCTGTGCTATGTTGAGTCTATGTAGCTGATCACTGGTTAGTGCCTATTCTTCAATTCTATCCAAGCAAAGCATCCGGCTTTTGGAAGGGTCAGGTGATTCCAACAAAATGTGTAGGCATGAGAAGGAGTAATGGTAGAGTCCCTTTGTTGGATAAGTTTATAGCCTTCTTTGATGGTGAAATTCCCCTCTTTCTCGGGAGCCCAAATCAATTTATCCTCCAACTTTGATAGCTAGACTATTTTTTTTGAGAAGATACTTTCCAAGAGCTGAACTCCTTGGGGGGATAATGATAGTTCGCAAGGATCTTTCCATATCACTTTTCTTGAAAATAGGCATACTGCTGAGACATAGTCATAGAGGTAAAGACCCCATGCATTTTTTGTAGTGGCAATAATGTCATCTATATCATTCCTTTGAGCTAAAGGTGGTGCACCATTCCATGAATCCCGCCAAAATTTCACTGCTAACCCGTTGTTGACCTCCCAAGTTATAAATTTACATATAATTTCTCTAGATGATATCATGAAATCCCAAATGGTTGAACCTTTTGGGGGTCTGAAACCATGAGAATTCTAGTTGGATTGGATTCATCCAAGTAATTTTTTTGCATAATTTGGCACCAGATGTTGTGGGGTTTGGTATACATTTGCCAAATTAGTTTTCCTCCAAAAGCTTGATTTCATTTTTGAAGATCATGAATCCCTGCTCCACCTAACTGCTTAACCTGAGACATATTTTCAAGGGATATCAAAGGTATTTTCTTCTCACCATTCATATTTCCTATCCAAAGAAACTCTCTAATCAATTTTTGTATGATTTGAATAACCGATGGAGGCAATTTAAGAACTAATAGGTAATAGTTTGGGATAGTTGATAGAACTGTTTTGATTAGTAAAATTTTGCCTTAAAGAGACAACCACCAAGCTTTCCATGTTACTACTCTAGCTTTAATCCTTTCAATAATGGGTGTCCAATAACTAGCTTTCCCATGAAAAAAGGAATACCAAGGTAAACGGATGGAAGGAAGTCAACTGAAAATCCAAGTAGATTAACAATTTTGTTGGATATAATCTGATTAGTGTTAAATAGATATATTTTAGACTTAAGGGGGTTAACTTTCTGATTCAAAGCTATTGAATAAAGATCCAATGCTTGTTTAATCTACCTGGCCTCTGACATGTTAGACACCCTGAAGAGTAAAGTGTCATCTGCAAATAGGGAATGTGTCACTGAGATGCTAGTTTGACCAATTTGAACTCCTTTCCAACACCCTAGTGCTTGTTTATTCTGAATAAGCCTACTGAATGATTCTGCCATAAGGATAAATAACACCGATGATAAAGGGTCTCCCTGCCTGATACCTTGTGTGGAAGAAAAGAAACCCATCGATACCCTATTTATCAATACAAAGAATCTAGCACCTGAAATGCATGCCTTGATCCATTTGCACCAACCTTTTAAAAACCCAAATTTCTACAAAACTTTAATTAGAAATGCCCAATTAACCCTATCATACACCTTCATCATGTCTAATTTGATGACAAAGTGTGATGCTTTACTAATATTAATAGAATGAAGAGCTTTGTGTGCCACTAGAGCACCTTCCATAGTTTCTCTACTTGGTACAAATCCTCCTTGTGGTTGTGACACAAGGTGGGGAATGAGGTGCTACATTCTGAGATATATAGCCTTTGTAATGATCTTATAAATCATGTTACATAAGGATATTGGCTGAAATTCTACAAAAGATTTGGGTGTTTTGACCTTGGGGATAATGGCAATATTTGTGGTATTGAAGCTTTTTAACATAGATTTGCTTATTCTAGATTCTTCTATTACCCCCAACAAGTCCCAACCAATCCAGTCCCAACATGATTGGAAAAACAATGTTGTATATCCATCTGACCCAGGTGCTTTGTCTGGAGGCAAGGAGAAGACCACAGTTTTAAGTTCCTGGATTGTGAATGGAGCCATGAGTTTCAGGTTATCAGTTGTTGAAACTAGCGTGGGAATAGCCTCTAACAATTCCACCATTGGTGGGGTTACTAAATCTGGAGTCTGAGGGGGGCCTAAAAGGGACTTAAAGTATCTAACACCTTCATCTTGGATGCTTTGAGGATCAGATAAAGGGATACCTGATTCAACATTATTGATAGTGAAAATATGATTAACTGTTGCTTTTTGTTTTGCTGAAGCATGAAAGTATTTTGTGTTCCTGTCCCCCTCCCTTAACCACAATTCTCATGATTTTTGCCGCCAATAATCCTCTTCTCTACAACAAATTTCCTCCCATTCCTTCATGAGAATTTTTTGGGAATTTTATGAGTCTTTATCCATGCCTTACTTAATAATATTATTATATATGGCTTCCAATTTTTGTTTTACCTCTTCTTTTTCCTTGAAAATATTCTTAAAGACCTCTTCATTCCATTTTTTGATTTTTTTTTTCATATGTTTCATCTTATGAGAAAACTTATACATACTATTTCCCTCAATAGTTGGTGCAGTAGCCCACCATTGCCTAAGTAAGGGTAGGAAGGCTAGATGTCGCAACCACATTCTTTCAAATTTGAAAGATGGTCTATGGAGAGATCCTTGAGATGGTATTGACGAAGTCATATTCAAGCTTATAGGAAAGTGATCAGACCCTGGCTGAGGCATGATTGCTAATTGAAATGTGATATTTGTTAGTTTCCAATTCTATGATAACAAGAATCTATCCAATATGACAACAATCTTTGAGAAATTAGCTCTTTTATTAGTCCATGTGAATGTCCCATTGGATGGTTCTATATCCATAAAACAATTATTTTCAACAAAGCTTGAGAAATCTTGAATGGTTCTCAGTGGAGGAGAAATGCCACCAATTTTTTCTGACATTTTAAGGATAGCATTAAAGTCTCCACCCATTATGACATGAGGGTCTATTTGTTGTTGGATCACATAAGTTAGTTCCTTCCACAATCTCTGTTTGTCCAATGTTGATGTGGGGCCATATACATTGAAGAGAAGGATGTTTATGCCAAAGAAGACTATCTTGATGGCTTGCCAATTTTCTTTCAGGTGAAATATCTGTCCTTGAATTGTTTTTGGATCCCAATGGATAGCCAACCCTCCTAAAGCACCAACTGTTGGGCTATGGACAAATTTCCAGTTTGACCAATTTCCAATTGATCTGTCAAAGGTGTCTAAAGACATCTTGGTTTCTTGAAGGAGTATGATATCCAATTTTAAAGAATCCAGCTCTTGCTTGATTCTATTTCTTTTGTCAGGGGCATTTAGGCCCCTGATATTCCAAGAGACTATCTTCATTGTTGACAAGGAGAACCTTTAGTTCTCCTCATCAATCTTTTAGAGGGTGTGAATTTACCATCGAGTGTTGACTAAATGCCAACTGCTATTTCTTGTTCGACAAGATTACTTTTTGGTTTTCTGCCTCTCTTTTTTGGAGTAGCCTTAGCCTGTGAACATTGCAGAGGTTTCTACTCAATTAAGAGGGTGAGGTTATGGTCATAAGACATCTGGAGAGGCTTTTGCTCCAATACAATTTTTTCCAATTCTGCTATGGTGTCCTGAAGAATTACATCTTGGCTGTCTTCTGGGTCAAGAAATGTGTTATTATGAATCCAATCTTGAATTTGGGAGGAGACATCATCTTCTAATATAGGGGAAGAGTCCATAGGAATGATATAAGAGATGCCCTTTAATTCTACATCACCATGTGGCAGCCTAGACACAATGGTAGGTTGGGCAATTTGGGAATTTGTGACCCCCTTCTTTCCATGTTGAAAGTCTAGTGGTTCATGACCAAAATTTGAAACTACCTCTACCTCCTCTACTACTAGATGAAAGCTACTTATGGCATCCATATCAAAGTTGACTCTGCTTTCTATGAAGGGTCGCTAAACGTCTTGTGGTTTCCCATCCATCATATCAGATGAAACATAATTTTTGACAACATCCTCTACCAACTGGGGATCTACTGTGCTCTGACCAGCTATGTGTGTCAGAAAGCCCTCTTCTTTAGCTATCTCATATATGATTTTAGTGGCTAACTCTGTCAATAAATGATCTGATAAATTCTTGAGATGATGATTAACTAAAACCTCTTTGTCAAGGACATCATGAATAGCTGGTATTTGAACTGGGGATTCATGAAACATAAGCTAGTGGACTAGGCAATCCATATCTATATTATGCGGTGTTTTCTGCTTCCAGTCTAGTAAAAGGATCTTATTGGAATTGTAGTAGCATAGAAGTATGTATCTAACCACAAAGTAGAAGAAAATGGATGCCTCAAATGAATGGAAAGTCAGAGGAACAATTTGGGTAGGGTTGGTTATTGGAACTGGAACTTCCTTGTACGTAGAATTCTACAAAGCCGAATGTATTGAACACTGTTGGGGGTTTGTGCAATGATCCTCACACACTACCAACTATGGAGTAGACTGAGAATTACAGTGAAAACTGAAGTGCCCTAGCTGATGTTGGAATAACATAATAGTATTCTCATCCTGAATGACAATTTCCTGCTCCCAGTGTCCCCATTTTGATTTTAGGGAAATGGATTTTGGTAAACCCTTAGCCAGATCAAGGAGGATGCACACTTTGACCTCTTGATGTGGCTGCTCAAAGGGGATTAGATCATGTTTTACAAATATTCCAAGCCTATTTGCAATAATCTTGATTATATCCAAATCTCTATATTCTAGAGGTAATTGCGGTAACACAATCCATATCAAAAAAAATAAAGGGGATCTTCCCTTAAAACTAACATTGGGAGTCCATATCAAAGTAAAAAGACCCAATCCTTTAAAGAACCAACTTTTATTTTTATGGATAACATCCCTTAGTTCAGAAGTTTCAAATTTAGCAAGAAAATAACCCAATTCAGTAGTCAGCCAAAAAATATTTGACAAACTAGGTTAGCTTTTAAAGGCCCAAGTCTTTATAACATCAATAGTGAGATCAGATTTTGAAAACTTACCTATTAGAGCTTTGTCATGAAAGAGGTGCACTTGGTCTTGTAGCAGGTGATCTGGGAGAATAATAGTTGATGAAGCACGAGGATCTCTACCCTGATGACAGATCATTGATTCTGAGAGGATCTGTAACTTTTTGACTTGCCAAACTTGTGAGGAGTTCTTTGGTTTGAAGGGTGCTCTAAAAGTCACCGGGTAGGCCTTATTTGACTCAAAATGAGCCAAACTAGGAATAGGAGAATAGTGGATCACCACAGGAGATCCAGGCAGTGTGCCTTCACAAATATCAAATATTGGTTGCTTGTGATTATGGTGGCTCTTACCCAATTTATGATGATTGAAAAATTTGCGTGATCTATTGAATCGGGATTGGGGCTGATTTGAAAATTTTTCCCGCGTATTTCATTTTTTAAAGAAACCCCCATCTGAAGAAGTGAGAACTTGTTTGAAGGATGCCGCATGTCTTCTGGCTGCCTGCTTCGTCAATTCCCCAATTTCAAAAGTAGAAATGCCATTAAATGTGGGATGACTAATTGACTTCTCCTGCAAGTGGATCTTACCAGTTATAGACATATCCTGTTCCCTCTATTGTTGAGCCCCTCGGGGTTTACGTGTAGGAGCTTTGACATGGTATCTAGGGTTAAAAAAGAAGGATTTTTTCAGTTGGACATAAATTTTCCCTCTAAAAATCTTCATGAAATTGTCCCTTTCAGCTTGGGGCATATTATCTATTATAGGCAAATTTTTTTGGGCAAAGGGAACTGACTTAAACCTAGATGAGAGATAATGATGATGGCCATGTGATATGACATAATCAAGGTGTTCATTCCTCTGACCGTGGTTGTGAAATATATGCCTTCTCATAGGCCCTTGTTCATTTTGGGAATGAATACCCTACTCCAAACAGAACTTGTTAAAGAGTTGACTCTATGATTTCAGTGGCTATCTTCTGCCATTTGTCTTCTAGGCCTGACCACCATTCTGCCTATCACTTGGCCCTCTACTTGAATCTGTACCAGCCCACCACTCTGCCATTCTCCAGTTCAAAATATTACTCAAAACACACATATATTACCCCAAATGACCTTAATTATTGGTTGTTATTTTATGTCTTGGAAAACATATTTTCTAACATGTAGATTTAAGGGTGTTGATCTTCCTATCACATTCCATGCAACAAATATTCTTGTCACTTTTTGGTTAGGAACTTCTACCTATCATATTTTAACAACAATTTATTTCAGCTTCCAAGGTGGTGGTGGTTATAACTTCCTATGATTATTATATTTCATATCATCACCATACTGGTCATCGTGGAAATGCATTACCAAATGGCATAGAAGAACTCATGATTTCTAACGTGGCAAAGTTGGCATATATTCATGCCAGCCATACTTGGTTGTCAGCTATTTTTCTACCACCTTAACATCATCATTTTCTATGGATATATGGTTTTTTGTATGAGGGAAAATTGAAAGTAATTTTATTTCCTATATTTCTATGCTGTTATAACACAACTTATTTTAATTAGCGGCCAACAAATAAGGATTTACATGAGCCATTCCCGTGTTCAATTTATTATATATAGAAAAACAAAATCTTTATTTTTATATGCATCTATTGTACTTGACTAAAAGTATATATAAGTTATAATGTAAGCTACAAGGGAGATATCAGAATACGTAGGGAAGAGCATTGTACACAAAATATTATTGTATGTAGATTTATATCATTATTTTATGATAAATAAAATTCAAATTTGTATGATTACAAAGACGTAGAAACATTTCTTTGCTTTATCACCAGGTGGTTGATGAGGCAAGGTTCACTCTGAAGTTATCTAGTGATTCTTTTTCATTTATGTGTGGAGTGTATTTAATTTTGTTTTCATTCATATTTTGATCAGCTCACTATTGTGTGGTATGTATTTAATTGTGTGGATTGGTTAAAGTATTATACTAATTTATATGTTCAATATCCATGTTCATGATTGTGCAATAATATTCCATTTGAACTAGATTATGAATTAACTAATGGTTTGCCGTGAGTTGCAGTTATTCTCATTACAAATTGTTTCTATCATGAGTTGCTTTGGTTTCTATCATTTCTGCTGTCAAGAAGTGACATATCCTGTTATCATAATTGCTTTGGTTTACTTTCATGTGTTATAGCTTCATTCATAATCACTCAACTCACAACTAGCACCCCTTGATGGCATATTGCCCGAACACCTTTCACAAGCTTACACCCCTGAATCGACACATATAGACCATGCTGAATTCATTATAAATTATTAATCTTTTTGCCCTAGTGTTGGCCTATTCGGAGGCATGAACTTGAACCCGCGGTGGCCCCTGTGACCTCCCTTTAAAGGGGAGCCATGGGAGGGCCGACCCCTAGCGGTTCGCCAATGGTTGTGCTACCAGAGCTAGTGGTCGGGCTATTGGTCTGTGGCAATAGCCACCACTCATGGCGACCGCCCAACCATTGGCTAGGACTGCGACTGGGGGGGAGTTGAAAACCCCTCCCCTATTTAATTTATACATTGTTTTTTTAATATATATATATGTATATATATATATATATATATATATATATATATATATATATATATATATATATATATATATATATATATATATATATATATATATATATATATATATATATATATATATATATATATATATATAGTTACAAAAAAAATGAAAACTCAAAGAAAAAAGGGTTTATACCTTCACATGTTGTAGAAGAACCCTTCATCTTTGAATCCCCATTAAACCTGCAAGTAGAAAGAGAGAAGGAGAGATGGGGGGAGAAGAGAGGGGAAAATGGAGTTGAGAAAATTCATCCCTAAATCTAATTTTGGGTTAAGGTTTGGAGAGAAAGAAAGACAAAAAGAGTGAAGGAAAGAAATTTCAAATGAATTTATTTTCTTCTTTCCTTTTTTCTTTCTCCACTTGGTCATGCCCTAATTAGGGATGACTTTTTCATTGGTCTTTTAATAAGTTGTTTTTTTCTTTTATTTTCTTTTGAACTTTTTATTAATTTTCCTCCTTGGGATTTAATTTTGTAAGACCTCTTTAAATTGGTTATTGGATATTTTAACTTTTGTAGGATACTTATTAATTTTTGCAGTGAAGTTTAATTTTAAATTATTAATCAAATTAATTTAGTAAGATTTTGATATCTTTTATGTAATTATTGACCAAATTTATTAAAAGGGATATAAACAATTTTTTTTTCACTCATTAAGATATTTATATGACCCTTGTGGGAATAACACCTAGAGGTAAATGACGCAGTCAAGGATGGTGGATCCAATGAAGGATAGTCCAACCTTGCATCCAATCAATAACACAATGGAATAACACAACACAAGAAAATGTTTCAACTCAATTTACATTAACATGCCTGACTGTAAGGCCTTCTGGGTTAGGGCCAATTACAAACAATAGTAATTCTGCAAGATCAACAAGATCCAATCCAACACTAGCTAGTCCAGTTCTGAGACAAATCAACAACTAATGGAAACCCTAATGTAGATCTGGACTTGTGCTTGCAAGCCACCAAGAAATCTACTTGTCTCCAAGCATGCAAACCACTAGCTCTGCTATGACAACTATCAAAAATCAATCTGATCTGCTAGATCTCGCAGGATCCAAGATATTTTCCACAACTTCCCTTTTTTGGTTCCCCACTATTGCTCTCCAAAACAACTATCCAAACCTTCCTTAAAAACTAATCTTCAACCACAAGTTGGTTAGAAGAAATAATTAACTCCTAAAAAAAAATATTAAATGCAATACAAGTTAGCTCTCAAATAGCCTTGCAATTATTTAATTCTCCATGTCAGTCTCAGATCTACATAGGAGAATGCAACAAAAGCTACCAACAATAAATGCACCAAGTCAACCAACCAAATCACCAAGAACTCCAGTCGGTAAACTAGAACTATCAAGCACCAGAGAAACAACCAAGCCAGCTAGGCATGACCACGGAAGCATGTCGACCGAGCACCATGAGCATCATTGAGTACAAGTTCTACCAAGTGCCAGAGGTTTCATCGAGTTCCTTTAGCGACCGAGCTTCCTTCAATAACCTAGACCATCAGTTAAAGCTGGAACCGAGTACCACAAAACCAAAACAACACACCTCCATGCAGATTCAATGAGTACCCTAGAATGCCCCTACATCAGACACCCCAGGTTTGAAAAGATGTTCATATGTGAGAAGAACATCTTGGGGGATTCAACACATAAACCCTGAATTGGTTCTTCACATACGTGTCCTCCAACTTTTCAACTTGCATACTCTTCCACTTCAGCTTCCGTTGTCTCTTCAAGTCTTTCCTTGATAACACACATGTCTGTTCTTCACACTAATCATCCATACCTTCAGGATCTACCAACTCAACTCAACTACCAATACTTAGGCTCCTCCTACCGAGTGTGGTATCCAGCAAAGGCATCAGGGAAAACTTTATGTCATCCTTCTCAACAGTAAACACATTCTTCACACAATCATACATAGCTCTGCAATCATATTGCCAAGGGCTACCAAGCAATATATGACAACTATTCATCTCCACAATATCACATAACACAAGATCCTTATACTGGCCAATTTGAAAATAAACAAAGCATTGTTCTCTTACTTACAGAGCATGATCATCTTCAAACCAGCCAATCCTATAAGGACAAGGATGTTTCATTATGTTCAAACCAAGTTTCTGAACCATGTCCTCAACAACAAGGTTATCAGTGCTACCACTATCAACAATAACATCACAAAGTTTACCTAAACAAGTTACTCCTTTGACAAGGTTCCTCCTTTGTACCGAGCAATGTTTTCCGAACTAGCAAGTTCTCAGATTCAGGTTCATTCTCAACATTTTCATTCACCATAGTAGTTCGTCGGTCACCAAGATTTTTTTGTGTACACTCAAAATAACGGTGTCCTTCTTCATGACAGTTATAATAAGTACCCTTAAAGATAAATCTATCTATCTTCTTCTTTAGTTCTACAGGTTTTTGTTCATCTTCAATTGTCAGTTTATCCTTCACCGAGTGATCAATCTTTTCCTTCCCTCGAGAATTACCATGTTGTTTCCTCTTCAACTTATCTTCTACCTTCAGAGCATACTGATAAGAATCTTTGATTGAATCAATCTTCAACATATCAAGCTCATCCTAAATATTGAATCTCAAACCATTCACATACCAAGCTACCTTTTCCTTACCAAGTTCTCTATGTCTAGACCAAATAGTAAGTTTGTAGAACTCCTCGGTATAATCTTCCACAGTCAAATCTTTTTGCTTCAGATTCTGCAACTTCTTAAACAAGTCAAGCTCATAGTCAATAGGTATAAACTTAGCTTTCAATTTAGTCACCATCAACCTCCACCGATTGATCTTCATTTCACCTTCATCTTCTCTATCCCTTTGTAATTCCTTCCACCAAAGAGCAGCATTTCCTTTCAATTTTGTCTATGCCAATCTCACTCGAAGATGACCTTCAATTTCTTCCAGCTCAAAGAAATCTTCTAATTCACCAATCCAGTCAATCAAGTTCTCAGGCTTCAAAGTACCACAGAAAGTAGAAACTTCCATTCAGTAACTATTACTTAACCAAGCTCCAGATCTATGCAACTGACTAGTTCTGTCTTCACTAGATCTATCCCTTCGGTCATCACCACTAGATCCAATAGCTTCAAAGTCTTCAACAACTTCCTCATAACCATCCTCAGTACCAACATTCTAAGCTACACTAGTCATATCTCTCATGATCTCAATGACCATGTCATTCTTCATCAACTCCATCTCCGATTTGAAATCAGATTTCAACTTCTTTGTAATCCTAGATTCCACAGTATCACAGAGATCTGCAATCACCCTAGGGTCCAATATTCTCAGAGGAATCCTTAAAGATAAGAAAACCCTCTGCAACAAAACCCTACATTGACCACCTTGTGACAATCTCCAAGTTGTATTCAAGTCAGATTAGCCTGCTACCTTGCATGAACAACCAGGTCAAGATTCCACAAGTTTAGTGCCATGGATCCGCAACTTAGATCATATGATCTCTTCACCAACAAGATCAACTTTGCAAGATCAGCCTTGCTAGGTCAACCTTCACTCAACAAGATCAACTCAGCTCTGATACCACCTGATACAGTCAAGGATGGTGGATCCAATGAAGGACAGTCCAACCTTGCAACCAATCAACAACACAGCGGAATAACACAACACAAGAAAATATTTCAACTCAATTTCCATTAACATGCCTAGCTGTAAGGCCTTTTGGGTTAGGGCCAATTACAAACAATAATAATTCTGCAAGATCAACAAGATCCAATCCAACACCAACTAGTCCAGTTCTGAGACAAATAAAAAACTAATGGAAACCCTAAGGCAGATCTGAACTTGTGCTTGCAAGCCACCAAGCAATCTCCTTATCTCCAAGCATGAAAACCACTAGCTCTGCTATGACAACTATCAGAAATCAATCTGATCTACTAGATCTCATAGGATCCAAGATCTTTTCCACAACTTCCCTTTTTTGGTTCCCCACTATTGCTCTCCAAAACAACTACCCAAACCTTCCTTAAATACTAATCTTTAGCCACAAGTCGGCTGGAAGAAATAATTAATTCATACAAAAAACTATTAAATGCAATACAAGTCGGCTCTCAAATAGCCTTACAATTATTTAATTCTCTAGGTTGGCCTTAGATCTACATAGGAGAATGCAACAAAAGATACCAACAATAAATGCACCAAGTCAGCCAACCAAATCACCAAGAACTCTAGTCGATAAACCAGAACTACCAAGCGCCAGAGAAACAACCGAGCTAGCTAGGCATGACCGAGCAAGCATGTCAACCGAGCACCATGAGCATCACCAAGTACAAGTTCTATCAAGCGCTAGAGGTTTCACCGAGTTCCTTCAGCGATCGAGCTTCCTTCAATAATCGAGACCATCTGTTAAAGCTGCAATTGAGTACCATAGAACCAAAACAACACACCTCCATGTAGATTCACCGAGTACCCTAGAATGCCCCTACATCAGTAAAAGACTTTTTAATAATGATTTAATTTAGACATTTTGGTTAAAATGTTGAAGGAAATTTATTTAGAAAATAAATTATTAATCAATTTACCATCTAACTTAAAAATCGGTTTATTAGTGGATTTTAATTAACCTAAATTAAATAATTAAACCTAAGTAAAGGGTTAAATTTAAAATACACTTTTATTTATGTTGTGAGTTAAATTTTATTTTAAAAAAATGAATATTCTCTTAGGAGGATTATTTTAAATATTAAATGATCTTTAATAAGTGAATATAATTAAATAGATTAAGCCTAGCCAATTGAAGACCCCTAGTTGTGCCTTGATGTTATCATCAATCGTAGGACATTGACAAGTTGACCTTCACTTGTCATGATTCCCCTCGATCTCACTTTCAACCATAATCCAATTATCCTCTATGAAATCTGGTTTAACCAATATCGTCATTTTAGTAAGTACTTGTAGGATGCTTAACCATGTCAATTTGTAACATTAAATTCAATTAATGTGTTTATGAAATTTTTAAAAAAAATTATTGGTGTGTTTTGCCCATGGATTTTGGGCATGACAAGGAGGTTCTTCATTCAAAACTATAGTAGTCTTTGTTCGACAATTGTCTAGAGCTTATTTATGCTTTAGAGGAGGTTCTTCATGTTCCTATGTTTTTGGGACATCATTTTGATGGCTTCTTAGTCCATTAATTTTTCTCCTTTTTGGAGAGGATTTTTCTCCCATAGGGTTTTTCTCCCTTTCTCTAGTTGTGAGATATTTTCCCTTTCATATTAGTGTTACCCCAACTGAGATTGCAACTGAGATTGTTACCCAATTGATATTGTGATGCTGAGAATGAACAAGGTTAACCAAGAAATGAAAGGTATGTAGAAGGATTAAACTAGTTGTTATGTTGTCATTGATGTAAAGCCTATTGGCTTACTGATTTCAATTTTCCATATCAATTTGAAATATGTTGGTAAAGATAGAAGATGAAATAAAGAAGTGATGTTAAGTATGAAAGTTTAAATTGGAAAGTGTTGAACTAGTCTATGACAAGATAATATTGATTTGATTGTTTTACATGATTTGATGAAGTGTTAGAATAATGAACAAGTTAGTTATATTTGTCGGTAATAAAGGATTGAAGTTGTAAAGTGAAAAGATAAGGAAACAATGTGTTCTACCAAGCTGGAAATGGTTGTTGGTAAGAAAAGATATTGGTCGGTCACAGTTAATTGACTGAATGATAACCGAGTAGATGGACTTAACTGAGTAGATGATGTTGGTCGGTTAAACAAGAAATCAAGTAAAAGAGGACATCAAGTGATGATCTGGATTGATCTAGAAGATTCTAAGGAAGGAACAAACTTAGTTAATGAAATCAACAGATCATAATCATTAGGTAAAGATAAATGGTGAAGATTTAGTGATTGGTTTGAGATCCAAGTAAAGTTCAAGTTCCAAGGTGAAGATACAGCTGGCAAGAATCATAAAACATTTTATTAAGATACAAATTTGATCAAATGGATGAGATTAAGAAGAAAAAATTGTCTATATAAAGGATGATCATGATGATCATATTTATGATGCCGATGCTAAATTGTTGATTTGAAGATAACTAGAGAAGATAGCCAAATTAGTATAGAAGGGTACACCAAGTAGAACAGAGTTGAAGAAAAGTGTGAATGAAGTGAAGGAAAGTGATGAGATGAAGTGTGTGTGTTGATGCCATAAAGGAAGAGTTTAAAGAAGATAAATGAGTAGAAATGAGATTTAAATAGGCAAAGGTAGTTGCATATTTTATCAGATCATTTCACTGTTAATTTCTAACCATTGTAGTAGAAAATCTCTTATCTAAGTGGATTTAACACTCTTATTTCTAAATCCTTTGTAAGGTGGCATTCTAATGAATTTTATAAGTCCTCTAATAAGGCCACTCATTATAGAGTGATAGATCTAGTCGATCTTTGGTGAAAATCCCCTAACATGGCCACATCTAGCAAATGTGTTTGTAATCTTTAATAGGATTGGATTTTAACTGAGCTCACTTCAAAAGAATGAATTATTTTGTGGGGGATAATTCCCATAGTGGTTTTTACCAAAATTGGGTTTCCATGTTAAATACTAGTGTTAATGTGTGATTTTTCATATTATTTATTGATTTTATGATGCATACTGCTATGGTTAGTTGAGTACTTAAATCTGATTATAAAGACTAGTTACTGAGAAGGTTTTAAGGTTGAAAATTATTAAGGGACCTAAGATAACTGATTCTATAACTGATTCAACCCCCCTCTTAGTTATCCAACAATTGGTATCAGAGCATTTGGTGCTTGGAAGTAAAAGTTTAAAAGACTTAAGCTAAAGATCCAAAGATGTATAGGAGAGAAGTACCTAGGTTGAACAAGAAGAATTTCTCTACATGGAAAAGCATGATGAAGTTACACTTATCTGGAATTGGAGATTTTACACTCTACTATTTGGAAAATGACTACACTCCACCACCTCCTAGACCTATGAAACTTGATTAGATGAGAGAAAAGTAGGAATACAACTCGTTAATGATTGAGATTGCTTCTTCCCTTACCGATGTTGAGTTTAATGTGTGATGGCCTCCGTCCTGATATGGAATTTAAATAAGTATTAATTTTAAAATAAGTAAAATTTTATTAAATAAATAATAATAACAAAAGAAATATTTAATAACTAAAGAATATTAAAAGATAAATAAATAAATAATACATTCAGTCACTAAAATTAATGGAATACAGAATTGATATCGATTTCTATGGAGAACCCAAATATTGAGGCAATCTAAGAATTACAAGGATGTTGATGATAGGTATGATTATAATGATGTGAGATGTAAGCCATTGAATATTACATAGCCAATATACTATGCCTTAACCATATACACCGATGGGTTATCAATTATGTATTCACATACAATGTAACATTCTCATTGTAAGTAACCATAGGTGTGATATCAACAAAGGCTTCCCCACTCTGCAAAGTAAATAGCGGGAATTATAATAGTTATAGTGGTTAATCGAATGGATATTCTTTCATAGTCTTCCATATCAATGAAATATTTGTGCCAACCATTGGAATGTAATACGATATGCAGTGGCATCAAAATCCTATTTTAAAAGTTAAATACATATTAAGAACCATTACTACCAATCGATATGGTTAATAGAGAGGTCAATGGTCAATGGGATTATAATTAATAACTATTAAAAATTAAATTATACAAGCAATTGGATTGTGGAAGGTTGTGATTTAGAGTTGTGATAAGTTAAGGAAAGAAGGCATCGATGAATAGCCATAAGGCATGGTTGTTAAGAGGTGACTTATCACTCTATCTCATACAATATAAGAAGTCCTCCAATTTGTCTTCAAATGGGGGGGAAAAAATGGTACTCTTGAAAAGGAAAGAGGAAATAAAAATATAATATCATTGGCAAGCAATAATGAAGTAACATTGATCACATAATATTAGTTCTGAATCTTCTTATCATAATAAACTAGTATATGGTCATATATATATATAATTGAATTAAATAATTGAAAGATCAAACAACTTATAACAGATGGCTAAAAGATCTAATATATCTAAACTATAAGCATTATCTAATACATATAATTATATATATGTTAATCATATTGAAATCAAAATCATTTATAACATATCTGTAAATGATCTAATATTTACATCTATAATATGTATATTCATTAGAAATTATGGAGTTACAATTATATATATGTGTGTGTGTGTGTGTGTGTGTGTTTAGACCTGTTACTACTGCAACAATAAGAAGGAAAGGGTTGAGGCAATCAAAGAGGGGGAGTCTAAATATAATAGGATAACTCCCAAGGTAAGGTAGGGACCAGCTTCCTCTTTAACCTTGAGAGCTAGAGCTTGAGACAGGTTAAAGGTTGAGTCTGTAAACTTTGAGGGAGCCTATCAATGGTCTCTAAGCGCTTTGGTGATTGCCTCAAATGTCTTCCCCCATCCTTATAATAGAAGCAATAATAAGATCTATTCTATAATATGGATTGGAAACCATCAATTTCTTAGTTCATTACTTATTCCTTATTTTTTTTATTACGAATATTATTGTTAAATTAGCAGGGGACAATACAAATGGTATCAGAGCTATGATCCTGCCATCCTGCAGGGTAAATACAAATTAATGGATCATTTTAGTCAACAAAATGGATTAGATTTTTATATATAGATAATGCTAAAGCTTGAACACATGATTGAATAAGTGATGAATTTATATTCAAATTTATACATTATAAAAGCATGGCTAAGATCCTCATATTGCCTTAGTGGTTAAGATGGAAGGTTGAAGCAATTCAAGGAATGACGGTCTAAATCCTAAAAGGATAGTTCCCAAGATAGGGTGAGGATCATCGACCCTCTAATCCTTGAGGGAAAAATTCCAAAGGGAGGGCTTGGATCTGTAAACTTTGAGGGAATCTATCAAGTGGTCTTTAACCACCTTGGATTGTATTCTGACCTCGTCTCTCCTTAGAAAAAAGTAATATCAGATCCAACTTAGCATCAAGAAATATAGAAAGCGTATGAAATTAAATTACTTAATATAAAATATGGGATTTAAGAATTGAAATTAATTTAAATACCGTGTATATTATGTGTATTCTTCGTGTCTTCCTGCATCAATGTGTATGATTTGTGTCTTCAACATGTATGCTTTGCGTATTCATGCATTAGTGCGTATGCCTCATGTATACATTTTGTCTGCATATATTTTCAAATGAATGTGATTCTATATTTAATTGATTGGGAAAAATAAGAATACCTAGAGTGAACTAAAAAATATGAATTTATTGATTAAATTCAGAGTTGTGAAATTACTTCTAGTATAAGATTTGTATACAATAAACATTGCTTGAGGACAAGAAATTTTGGGAGGGTAGGACTGTGAGGGCCCCCCTCCCGATATGGAATTTAAATAATTATTAATTTTAAAATAAGTAAAATTTTATGAAATAAATAATAATAACAAAAGAAATATTTAATAAATAAATAATATTAAAATATAAATAAATAAATAATATAATCAGTCACTACAATTAATGGAATACAGAAGTGTTATCAATTTCTATGGAGAACCCAAATATTGAGGCAATCTAACAATTATAAGGATGTCAATGATAGGTACGATTACACCGATGTGAGACGTAAGCCACCGAAGATTACATAGCCAATATACTATGCCTTAACCATATAGAATGATGGGTTATCAACTACGTATTCACATACAATGGAACATTCTCATCATAAGTAACCAGAGGTGCGATATTAGCAAATGCTTCCCCACTCCGCAGAGTAAATAGTGGGAATTATAATAGCTATAGTGGTTAATCGAATGGATATGCTTTCATAGTCTTCCATATCAATGAAATATTTGTGCCAACCATGGGAATGTAATACGATACACAGTGGCATTGAAATCCTATTTTAAAAGTTAAATACATATTAAGAACCATTACTACCAATCAATATGATTAATAGAGAGGTCAATGGTCAATGGGATTATGATTAATAACTATTACAAATTAAATTATACAAGCAACTGGATTGTGGAAGGTTGTGATTTAGAGTAGTGATTAGTTAAGGAAAGAAGGCATCGATGAATAGCCATAAGGCATGGTTGTTAAGAGGTAACTTATCACTCTATTTCATATGATATAAGAAGTTCTCCAATCTATCTTCAAATGCGGGGACACAATGGTACTCTTAAAAAGGAAAAAGGAAATAAAAATATAATATCACTAGCAAGTAGCAATGAAGTAATATTGATCACATAATATTAGTTCTGAATCTTCTTAGCATAATAAACTAGTATATGGTCATATATATATATATATATATATATATATATATATTACATATCAGAGGTATATGATTGAATTAAATAATTGAAAGATTAAACAATCTGTAATAGATGTCTAAAAGATCTAATATATATGAACTAGAAGCATTATCTAATACATATAATTATATATATGTTAATCATATTGAAATCATAATCATCTATAACATATATGTAAATGATATAATATTTACATCTATAATATAGAATTAGCAATTCTAGAGTTACAATTACATGTCTGTGTGTGTGTGTTTAGATCTGTTACTACTGCAGTAATAAGAAGGGAAGGGTTAAGGAAACTAAAGAGGGGTAGTCTAAATCCAATAGGATAACTCCCAAGATAGAGTAGGGACCAACTTCCTCTTTAACCTTGAGAGCTGGAGCTCAAGACAGGTTAAAGGCTGAGTCTGTAAACTTTGAGGGAGCTTATCAATGGTCTCTAAGCGCTTTGGTGATTGCCTTCAATGTCTTCCCCCATCTTTATAACTGAAGCAATAATAAGATCTATTCTATAATATGGATTGGAAATAGTCAATTTCTTATTTCATTACTTATTCCTTATTTTTATTATGAATATTATTGTTAAATTAGCAGGGGACATTACAAATGGTATCAGAGCTATGATCCTGCCATCCTGCAGGGTAAATACAAATTAATGGATCATTTTAGTCAACAAAAGGGATTAGGCTGTTATATATAGATAATGCTGAAGCTTGAAAACATGATTGAATAAGTGATGAATTTATATTCAAATTTATACATTATAAAAGCATGGCTAAGATCCTCATATTGCCTTAGTGATTAAGAAGGAAGGATGAAGCAGCTCAAGGAATGGCGGTCTAAATCCCAAAAGGATGGTTCCCAAGATAGGGTGGGGATCAACGACCCTCTAATCCTTGAGGGAAAAAGTACCAAGGGAGGGCTTGGATATGTAAACTTTGAGGGAATATATCAAGTGGTCTCTAAGCGCCTTGGATTGTATTCTGACCTCCTCTCTCCTTAGAAAAAAGTAATATCGGATCCAACTTAGCATCAAGAAATATAGAAAGCGTATGAAATTAAATTACTTAACATGAAATACGAGATTTAAGAATTGAAATTAATTTAAATAATGTGTATATTATGTGCATGCTTCGTGTTTTCGTGCATCAATGTGTATGCTTTGTGTCTTTAATGTGTATGCTTTGTGTATTCATGCATTAGTGTGTATGCCTCATGTATACACCATGTATACATATATTTTCAAATGAATGTGATTCTATATTTAATTGATTGGGAATATTAAGAATACCTAGAGTGAACTCAAAAATATGAATTTATTGATTAAATTCAGAGTTGTGAAATTACTTCTAGTATAAGATTTGTATACAATAAACATTTCTTGAGGATAAACAATTTTGGGAGGGTAGGACTGTGATGGCCCCCATCCCGATATGTAATTTAAATAATTATTAATTTTAAAATAAGTAAAATTTTATTAAATAAATAATAATAACAAAATAAATATTTAATAAATAAATAATATTAAAAGATAAATAAATAAATAATACAATCAGTCACTACAATTAATGGAATATAGAATTGATATCGATTTCTATGGAGAACCCAAATATTGAGGCAATCTAAGAATTACGAGGATGTTGATGATAGGTACGATTACAACGATGTGAGATGTAAGCCACAAAAGATTACATAGCCAATATACTATGCATTAACCATATACAACGATGGGTTATCAACTATGTATTCACATACAATGGAAAATTGTCATCGTAAGTAACCAGAGGTACGATATCAACAAAGGCATCCCCACTCCATAGAGTAAATAGCGGGAATTATAATAGTTATAGTGGTTAATCCAATGGATAATATGCTTTCACAATCTTCCATATCAATGAAATATTTGTGCCAACCATGGGAATGTAATACGATACGCAGTGGCATCAAAATCTTATTTTAAAAGTTAAATACATATTAAGAACCATTACTACCAATCAATATAATTAATAGAGAGGTCAACGGTCAATGGGATTATGATTAATAATTATTAAACATTGAATTATACAAGCAACTAGATTGTGGAAGGTTGCGATTTAGAGTTGTGATTAGTTAAGGAAAGAAGGCATTGATGAATAGTCATAAGACATGGTTGTTAAGAGGTGACTTATCACTCTATTTCATATGATATAAGAAGTCCTCCAATCTTTCTACAAATGGGGGGGACACAATGGTACTCTTGAAAAGGAAAGAGGAAATAAAAATATAATATCACTAGCAAGTAGCAATGGAGTAATACTGGTCACAAAATATTAGTTCTAAATATTCTTAGCATAATAAACCAGTATATGGTCATATATATATATATATAATAAATATATATAAATTACATATCAGAGGTATATGATTGAATTAAATAATTGAAAGATCAAATGACCTGTAATAGATGTCTAAAAGATCTAATATATCTAAACTATAAGCATTATCTAATACATATAATTATATATATGTTAATCATATTGAAATCAGAATCATCTATAACATATCTGTAAATGATCTAATATTTACATCTATAATATATATATTCATTAGCAATTCTGAGTTACAATTACATGTGTGCGTGTGTATTTTTAGATCTATTACTATTGCAACAATAAGAAGGGAAGGGATGAAGCAACAAAAGAGGGGCAATCTAAATCCAATAGGATAACTCCCAAGATAGGGTAGGGACCAGCTTCCTCTTTAACCTTGAGAGTTGGAGCTCAAGACAGATTAAAGGCTGAGTCTGTAAACTTTGAGGGAGCCTATCAATGGTCTCTATGAGCTTTGGTGATTGCCTCCAATGTCTTCCCCCATCTTTATAACTGAAGAAATTGATGAACTACAATTGATTGAATATCTGAATGAACTCAAGAAACAGTGATTAGAGATCACTGAGTACTGAAATGATATGTAAGATGATTAAATCAGTCAATATGTTGTCATTGATGTCAACTAGTCTTGATAGTACTTATCATGTTAGTTACAAACATCTGAACATCCGTTGAAGGAAGAAAAGATGAAGAATTGAGATTTCTACCTGAGGAAAAGAAGGATATGACAGATAAGGATAAGGAAAATATTGGGTAACTTGACGAGTCTATGAATTTATATTTTTGACTTGAGCATGTTATATTAATCTATTATGAAGAAGAGATTTGAAATTGAACATGTTATTTGGTTGGTAATTGAAGATTTATGTATACACCAAGCCAATGCAGTGTATACCGACTGATAGTATTAACCGAGCTAGTTCAACTAGTTATCACCGACGTATTTCTATATCAACCGAGTATGGATGAAAACATTAAATGCTAAGAATAACCAACTAAAATTGATGAGATGGATATTGGTATGATTTCAAGATTAAGGATGAAGTTTGTTATGAGATCCACGACTGATAAAATTTGGATAAGATCTAAAGGATGAGATTGAAACATGATATGGACACATCTATCAAGGAAGGTTTAAGAGGCAAAATTGATGAAGGAGATTAAGCGAAAAAATCTAATGGCCTATATGAAAAGGGTTTACTTATCTATATAAGAGATATGAGTTTCATTATTAAAACATGGTGGAAGAAGGAAACTGTAGAGAATTTGCATGAAGACTATTCATGCATGCTTGATCAAACCGGTTAGTGAAAGAACCGAGACTACAGAGTTTATCGAGCGTCAAATAACCATTTACCGAGTAAAAGTAAGTTGAAAAATATTGAGGAAGTGAATTGATTAACGATCAGAGGATTTTTATGGGCTTAGCATAGATCTGAATATCTGCAATTGAGTTGTATTTGAATCAGATCATTACTGTATCAGTTTAACCATTGATTTAGAAAATCTCTTAACTGAGTGGACTTAATTGTCTTATATTTTGCCCTATGCCATTTAGAGAATGTACATTGTTATCTTGTTGACCCCATAGTGAATGCTAGTCAAAAGTTAACTATTAGTGATAAATCCTCTAACTAGGTCACACCTAACAGTGTGTATTGTAACTTTTAACAGGGTTGGCTCTTCACCGAGCTCACTTAAGAAGAGTGAATTATTTTGGGTTACCAGTCCCAGGTGGTTTTTCCCTTAACAAGGTTTCCACGTTAAATCATTGTGTTATGTGTTATTTGTGATGATTGTTTTGCTATAATACTTTACATACTACATAGTTGATTTAGTCGGTAATTACATTTGGATAATTACTGGTAATGGTAAAAGTGGACAGATAGATTGATATTTTATGTTACCGAGCTACATAATTTATTGGAATTGTTTTATAAGGTACATCTTTGTATTTGGGACTGTAGGATAACTAATCTAACTAATTCACCCCCCTCTTAGTTATTCTAACAATTGTTATCAGAGCATATTGGTTGCTTGGAAGAAAGTTTTAAGGACTTGAGCAGAAAGATCAAGATGTATACGAGGGAAGTGTCAAAGCTGAACAAAGACAACTTTACTACATGGAAAAGCCGGATGAGAATTCACATATCTGGAATTGGAGAATCTTCTATACACTTACTGGAAAATGGCTACTTACAACCGACAGTTGGTCCTTTGAATCTTGATCAGTTGAGAGACCGTCATGAACACAATATTACTATGATAGAGATTGTTGCTGCTCTATCTGATGATGAATTTGAGGATGTCAAGGATTTCACTACAACAAAGGAAATGTGGGATAAACTTTCTCTAGTTTATGGTGGTGATGTGAATGTGATGAGAGCCAGAGATGAAAGCTTCAGAGGTGGATTTGATGACATGAAGATGAAGGAAGGAGAGACTATTACACAATACACAAACCGAATCAAAGAGGTAGTTAATGCTATCCAAGGAGCTGGTGGTATTATTTCTGAGGACACAGTGGTAAGTAAGATACTGAGAACCTTGTTGCCTCTCTATGCAATTAGAATATCTTCTATTCATGAAATGAGGTCTGCACCTAATAGCACTCTTACTCTTGATAGTCTGATTGGAAAGTTAACAACTTTTGAGCTGAATAATTTTGACAATAGTGTTGTACCGAGTGTTGAGTCTACTTTTATGTATTCTCTGAAGATTGGTAAATCTAGCAGTAAGCATAATATAAGGAATGAAAGTGATAGTAATACTAATGATGAGCTTGACGAGCTTAAAGCACTCATGGCCTGAAGACTGCATAAAGGTAAAGGTAGATATAAGGGAAAGATACCTTTAGCTTGTTTTAATTGTAAAGAAGTTGGCCATATTGCTGCAAGATGTCCTAACAGGAAAGAGGATGATAAAGATAGAGACCGATCTGGTGATGGGAAGTATGGAAGAAGAAACAACACAGGCTACCGAAACTACAACAGAGACAACCAAGATCACAAAGATAAGGGAAAAAAGACATGTTACCTTACTGAAGAAGATGACTCCGACACCGACATTGATGATGATATTGAGGTGGTGTTTTTTGTAATGAAAGATGATTCAGAAGAGGAGGAAAGGTATGTAGAAACATCACTTATTTCTAAAGTTAGTAAAAATGGTACTTGGATCATTGATAGTGGCTATACACATCACATGACTGGTGATGAAGATAAGTTTGATCATCTTGAGCATTATAATGGAGGTTCAGTGAAAATGGGAAATGACACACCTTGCATGGTTAAAGGAAAAGGATCTATTATATCGAATGATAAAATTAGATGTGATAATACATATTGGGTAAAAGGACTTAATTATAATCTATTAAGTTTAGCACAATTGAATAACTTAGGACACTGAGTTGCATTTGAGAGCAAGAAGGTGAAAATCTACGATGAAAATGGAAAGCTTGTCCGAATAGGTGGACAATCAAAAGATAATTTATTTTATCTTGACAATGCTGAGACTTCTTATTTACTAGTGAATAATGAAGATGCATGGTTATGGTATAAGAGGTTATGCCATGTAAATTTTGATAACATGATTAAGACCAGTAGAAAGAGAAAAGTTAGAGGATTGCCTAGTCTAACCAAACCTGATCATGTTATGTGTCATCAATGTCAAAAAGGGAAGATGACAAAATCTAGTTTTAAAAGCAAGGACTACTCATCTAAAGGAATTTTGGAGTTGGTTCACACTGACTTATGTGGTCCCATGAGAACTCAAAGATACTATGGTGATAGATACTTTATTTTGTTTGTTGATGACTATACTAGATTAATGACTCTTATGTTATTGAAAGAAAAATTGAGGCATTCAAATTGTTTGAATGGTATAAGGCTAAAGTTGAAAAAGAAATCGGAAAGGAATTGAAATGCTTAAGGTCTGATAGAGGAGGTGAGTTTGTTTATGATGAATTCACTAACTTCTGTAATGGACATGGTATAGAAAGGTAGGTTTCTGCACCTAGAACACCACAATAGAATGGAATTGCTGAAAGGAGAAACTGATCTATTGTTGATTGTGCTAGAACATTGATGATTGAGAAAAATGTTGCACATATGTACTAGAGAGAGGTAGTGAAAACTTCAGTATATGTCCTAAACCGAGTTCAATTGAAGAAAGACACAAACAAGACACCTTACGAGTTATGGTTTGGATACACACCGAGTGTAGTAATTTGAGAATATTTGGTAGCAAGTGTTATATTCTGAAAGATGATAGGAATGGAAAATTTGACTCTAAAGGTGATGAAGGTTTATTCTTAGGTTATTCTACTAAGAGTAAAGATTACAAATGTTTGAATAAGGTTACTAATAAGATGATAGAGAGTACTAATGTTAGAGTTGATGAGTTTGCCGAAAAGAATGAAGAAGAAATTATGAAGGAGATGGAAGATTATGGTAGGTTTACTTATGTTGAAGATCCTGACTATCTACCGAAGCCATAGGTTAAGTCTACCGAGCATCAGGAAAATAATACCAAGAATCAACAAATGGAAACTGAGAATCATGAAGAAGCTATTGAGAAGGAAAATGTACTTGAACAAAATGATGAGCAGAGGAGAGATCAAGTGCTAGCAAGATTTGTTAGAAGACATCATCCTAAGAACCAAATCATTGGAGATAAGCAAGCTGGCATGATGACCCAAACTAAGTTAAGACAAAACACATGCTTAGTTTGTGAGTTTGAACCTGTGAATGTTAGGGATGCACTTGAAAATGAGGGATGGATAAATGCTATGAATGAGGAAATTGAACAAATTGAGAAGAATAAGACATGGACATTGGTACCTAGATTGAAGGATAAAAATGTTATTGGTACTAAATGGATTTTTAGGAATAAGCAGAATGAGAATGTATAAGTTACAGGGAATAAGGCAAGACTTGTTTGCAAAGGATATGCACAAGAATAAGGTATTGATAATGGTGAAACCTTTCCACCAATAGCTAGACTAGAAGGAGTTCGCATATTACTTTCTTATGCTACACATAAGGGATTTAAGGTATATCAAATGGATGTGAAATCAGCATTTCTAAATGGAATTCTTGAGGAGGAGGTCTACATAGAACAACTAGAAGGGTTTGTTGATTAGAATCCGAAAGACATGGTATGTAGATTTCAAAAAGCCTTGTATGGATTGAAGCAAGCACTAAGGGCATGGTATGAAAGATTACATGCTTATCTTATAAGTATTAGTTTTGTA
This sequence comes from Chamaecyparis obtusa, assembly GCA_027943335.1. Taxonomy (NCBI): domain Eukaryota; kingdom Viridiplantae; phylum Streptophyta; class Pinopsida; order Cupressales; family Cupressaceae; genus Chamaecyparis; species Chamaecyparis obtusa. Next base: position 34,425 of record BSBK01010231.1, on the reverse strand, counting down.
AGAACTAGTGAAAACAATAATTTGTACATGAAAGGAGGATCTAATGATAACATTTTGATTGCTGAGATATTTGTTGATGATATAATCTTTGGAGGACAAGATCTAATTTGCAAATGTTTTTCTGATGACATGAGAAAGGAATTTGAGATGTCTATGTTTGGAGAGATTAAATTCTTTCTAGGTTTGTAGGTTATACAACAGAAAGATGGGATTTTCATCACTCAATCAAAATACATTAAAGAAGTATTGAAAACTTTTGGCATGGAAGATGCTAAACCAGTGGGAACACCGATGGTAACTGACTATAAATTGACAAAAGATGATGAATCTGGAGAAGTAAATCAGACTCTGTACCGATCTATGATTGGTAAACTAATGTATGTTGTACACAGTAGGTCTGATATTGCACATGCAATAGGGATTGTGGCTAGATTTTCTACCAATCCTAAAGATTCACATACGGTTGCAGTGAAAGGAATCTTGAGATACTTGAAGAAAACAAAAGACTATGGATTATGGTATACATTTGAAGGAAAATTTGAACTTAGAGTTTACACCGATGTAGATTGGGCTGGAAACATAGATGAACAGAAGAGCACAATCGGTGGAGCATTCTTTTTAGGGGAAATGCTTGTGGCTTGGATTAGTAAGAAACAAGCATGCATTTCTCAATCTACTGCTAAAGCATAGTATGTTGTTGTTGCTGCAAATTTTTCAAATATAGCTTGGATTAGACAAGTGTTGGAAGGAATGAATGAGGTAATCACTGACCTGGTGGTTATATATTGTGACAACACTAGTGCTATAAATATTTCTAAGAATTGTGTGATGCATTCAAAGACAAAGCACATATCCATTAAGTATCACTACTTGAGAGAACAAGTTCAAGAGAAGCAAGTGAAACTAGAATTTGTAACATCTAAGGAACAAATTGTTGATATGTTTACTAAACCATTATCGAAAGACACATTTGAGTATTTGAGGACTATACTTGGGGTCCGTCACCTATCTAATGGTCACTAAGGTGATCTGGAGGTTGCATCAACCTATAATTATCAAAAGATCATTCATGTTGATGCACATAGCTCACACTTTGGATTTTGTCTAAGGTTGTGAAAGATTGTAGAAGATGGAACATAAATTTGTTTATCTGTACACTAAAGGTACATGATATGAACCGAACAACAGAGGAATACTTGGCTGCTGCAGAGTTGTTTGTATATTTTCTTTGGCATTGTTGTCAAAGGGAGAGAGACTGAATATGAAAAGGAAAATCAATTATTGAGAACACAGAGAAAAGGAGAGACATATTTGTTGCTGAGAACAAAGGGAATCTAAGAATTGAAAAGATCAAATTCATAGGGAGAGTCTGCACTTGTAATGCTGTTATGTTTTGTAGTGATTAAACATATTAAATTTGAGCTTACCAAGCTACAACATTTTCTTACATAATTGTAGAATACATGTTCAGTATGTGTATGACATATTTTCATATTGCTTGTGTTTCCATCAATGCCAAAGGGAGAGATTGATGAACTACAACTGATTGAATATCTGAATGAACTGAATAAATAGTGATTAGAGATCACTGAGTACTGAAATGATATGTAAGATGACTAAATTAGTCAATATATTGTCATTGATGTAAACTAGTCTTGAAAATACTTATCATGTTAGTTACAAACATTTGAACATCCGTTGAAGGAAGAAAAGATGAAGAACTAAGATATCTACATGAGGAAAAGATGGATATGACATATAAGGATAAGGAAAACATTGGGTAACTTATTGATGAGTCTATGGCTTTATATTGTTGACTTGAGCATGTTACATTAATCTATTATGAAGAAGAGATTTGAAATTGAACATGTTATTTTGGTCGGTAATTGAAGATTTCTATATACACCGAGCCAGTGCAGTGTATACCGACAGCCAATATTAACCAAGCTAGTTCAACTAGTTATCACCGACGCATTTCTATATCAACCGAGTATGGATGAAAACATTAAATGCTAAGAACAACTGATTGAAATTGATGAGCTGGATATTGGTATGATATCAAGATTAAGGATGAAGTTTGTTATGAGATCCACAACTGACAAAATTTAGAGAAGATGTAAAGGATGAGATTGAAATGTGATATGGATACATTTGTCAAGGAAGGTTTAAGAGGCAAAATGGATAAAGGAGATTAAGCAAAAAAATCTAATGGATGATATGAAAATGGTTTACTTGTCTATATAAGAGATATGAGTTTCATTATTGAAACATGCAAGAAGAAGGAAACTACAGAGAATTCGTGTGAAGACTATTCATGCATGCTTGATCAGACTGGTTAGTGAAAGAATCGAGACTGCAGAGTTTACCGAGCATCAGAGAACAATTTACCAAGTAAAAGTAAGCTAAAGAATATTGAGGAAGTGAATTGATTAATGATCAGAGGATTTTTATGGGCTAAGCATAGATCTGAATATTTGCAATTGAGTTGTATTTGAATCAAATCATTACTGTATCAGTTTAACCATTGATTCAAAAAATATCTTAATCGAGTGGACTTAACCGTCTTATATTCTACCCTATGTCATTCAGAGAATGTACATTGTTATCTTGTTGACCCCATAGTAAATGCTGGTCAAAATTTAACTGTTAGTGATAAATCCTCTAACTAGGTCACACCTAACAGTGTGTATTGTAACCTTTAACAAGGTTAGCCCTTCAGAATAGTGAATTATTTTGGGTTACTTGTCCCAGATGGTTTTTACCTTAACAAGGTTTTCATGTTAAATCATTGTGTTATGTGTTATTTGTGATGATTGTTCTTCTATCATACTTTACATACTTCATAGTTGATTTAGTCGGTAATTACATTTGGATAATTATTGGTAATCGGTAAAAGTGGATAGATAGATTGATATTTTATGCTACCGAGCTACATAATTTGTTGGAATTATTTTAAAATGTACATCTTTGTATTTAGGACTGTAGGATAATTGATCTAATTGATTCACCCCCCCTCTCAGTTATTCTAACAAGATCTATTTTATAATATGGATTGGAAACAGTCAATTTCTTAGTTCATTACTTATTCCTTATTTTTTATTACAAATATTATTGTTAAATTAGCAGGGGACATTACAATGACATAAAGGACTGTGATACATTGAAAGAGATGTGGGATAAAATTGCACTTGTTTATGGAGGTGATCTACATGTACAAAAAGCAAAGGTTGATAGTATCAGATGAAAATTTGATGAGATGAGAATGAAAGAAGATGAAAACATTGCACAATACAGTTTCAGAATTAAGGAAGTGGTTAGTGCTATCAAAGGTATTGGTGGAATAATAAATAGAGAAGATGTGGTAAGAAAAATTCTTAGCAATCTCTTACCTAAATATGCTATTCGAGTATCTTCTATTCAATAATTACGATGCATACCTAGTAATGTTGTTATTCTTGATGCTTTGATTGGTAAGATAACTACATTTGAGATTAGTAACTTTGATAATAGTTTACCAAAGATAGAAAAAACTTTTAAATAATCTTAACCATTGGTAGTTCAAGAAGAGAAAGAGATAATCACTATAGTTTAGGTGGAAGTGACTATGATATTATACTAACCAAGGAAAAATACAAGAAGAACTAGAAGCACTTCTAGAAAAAAGGCTATCGAGAGAAAAAAGAAAGTATAAAGGTAAATTGCCTCTAAAATGATTTAACTACAACAAGATTGGTCATATTGCATCTAGGTGTCTTGATAATGACAAGAATGATAAGAAGGACAAGAAGGAGAATCGATACCGAAGGTTTAGAGACTACAAGGATAAAATAAAGAAGTCATGCTATCTAGCTGAGGAAGGAATAACCGATGATGAATCTGATGACACAGAAGAATGTGATGAATTGGTCTATGTTTCTATGAAGGATGATTCATAAGAAGAAAAGTATGAAGATGAAAAAGCCCTTATTTCTCAAGTTAATAAAACTAACCCATAGATTATTGACAATGGTTGTTCACATCATATGACTGGTGATATTGATAAGTTTGAAAACTTGGAAGAATATGATGGAGGATTTGTTTGATTTGGAAATGATGCTCCATGTCTTGTAAAAGGAAAGGGATCCATTATGCTAAATGAAAATATTAAATGTGATAATTATTATTGGGTTCAAGGACTAAAGTACAACTTGTTGAGTGTTGTACAACTAAATAACACGGATCACCGACTGGAATTTCGGAATAGAAAAGTGAAGATCTATGATGCTATTGGAGATTTGATTGGAACCAGTGAACAATCTAAAGGTAGCTTATTTTATCTAAACTCTAATGGAAATGTGTGTTTGTTTGCAAGAATTGAAGATACTTGGTTATGGCATAAAATAATTTGTCATGTAAATTTTGATAACACGACCAAGGTTAGTAAGGAGAAAAGAGTTAGAGGTCTACCAAGATTGAGAAAGCTTGATAAAGTTGTGTAAAAGGAATGTCAGATCGGTAAGATGAAAAAATCAAGTTTTTCAAGAAAATATTACTCATCTAGAATGGTATATTAGAATTAGTTCATACTAATCTCTGTGGCCCTATGAGAGTACAAATCTATTATGGTAATCAATATTTCATTTTGTTTGTTGATGACTACTCAAGGATGATGTTTGTAATGTTTCTAAAAGAAAATTCTGATGCATTCCAAATGTTTAAATGGCACAAGGTAAGAGTTGAGAAGGAAATAGGTAAGCAGCTGAAATGTTTAAGATCAGATAGAGGAGGTGAATTTATCTCTGATGATTTACTTTCTTTTGCAATGAGAATGGAATAAAAATACAAGTCTCTTCATTGAGAACTCCAAAATAGAATGATATAGATGAAAGAAGGAACATATCAATAGTTGATTGCAGAAGAACATAGTTGATTGAGAAGGAGGTTACACAAACATTCTGGAGAGAAGCTATTAGTACTATTGTTTACACCCTCAATCGAGTACAACTAAAGAAAGGTACAAATAAAACTCCTTATGAACTCTGGTATGGGCATACACCTAATGTTAGCTACTTTAAAATATTTTCTATTAGGTGTTATATTATGAAAGATGCTAAGAATGGAAAGTCTGATTCTAAAGGAGATGAAGGTATATTCCTAGGTTACTCCACAAAGAGAAAATCTTATAAATGTATGAATAAGGATACTAACAAAATTATGGAAAGTGAAAATGTAAGGATTGATGAGTTTGCAGATAAGAATGAAGGAGATAACAAAAATGAAACCAAAGATGTTCCTTTTGAGAATTATAAGATACTTGGGTGTCCCAATGATTTTGTAGTCTTAGTCAATGACTTCTAAGTTGAAGATGATTATGGTCCTATTTAAGGAGGGTGAAAATAGTTGCCATTATCTATCTTTATTATATTCAAGTAAATAAAATGACTTTGTGAGTGAAGATTTAAAATTTTAAGGCTTACCTAGAATCTCCTATGGCCCGACAAACATAATTTGTCAATGATACTTGTATTGCCTTATAATGGAAGCACCCATGCTAGGACATGTGTAGAAATCCTTACTAGATGCTTTGGACTCAATTAAAACACCTTGTATACAACCATATATGTTCATATGATTCTATGCCAGTTCGGGCCCTGTTACGTCCCTTTCCCCACTTCTTTTTCCCACTTTCAAAGACCCCTAGGAAATTATGGAAGGCCTTTCCCTTTGGGTGTAGGAAATTTTTTAGCCCTAACCTTTAGGTCTAGGCCAAATTTAATCCTTGACCCTCAAGTCTAGGCCAAATTTTGATCATGACTTTCTAGGTCAACCTCTTCAAGATCCAGGGCCCTTTCAGAATTTCAAATTTCTTCCCGCCTTTTTGTCTACCCTTTTCAATTTCAAAGATGAAATGGGTATAAATAGAGGCCTTACCTCTTTATTGATACATACAAAAGAACTTACATTCAATCACTCATGCATACAAGCCTTCATATTACTTTCTACAAGGATTCATAAGTATTTTTGGAGCATTCAAGGAGATCCTTTTGCAACACTTCAAGACTTCAATCATAGGATATCTCTTCCATTATAGGAGATTTCAAGGATATTTGAAGGAGTTAATTTGAGGCCTTTTAATAGTTATTTCATTTTATTACATCCACCTTTCAAAATCTAGCTTCCTTCCTTGATGATAGTGGAGTTGGAAATCAAGGAAGGACTTCTTCATTCTTCATTCTTGCATACTTGATTTAAGTACATGAGCACATCTACATCCATTGATCTATTGGGTGAGGTGGATCTATTGTATTTGATTGACTAGAAATCCTACTCTTCTACAATATTTAATTACATTGGAGCACTTCTTCATCCTTGTGGAATATTGACCTGAATCCTCCTCAAGGGTTTCTACAAAAGTAAGGTGAATTCATACATTTGCTTTACTTTTTGCATACAGACTTTCATATTTACACTCAATGTTGATTCCTCAACTGAGGCTTGACCAAGGAAAGCCCCTCAAAAACCAAGAAGAACCATTTTTCTTGCAGGATCAGGTTTTTAGGAGTTTCAGATCCTCTTTTTGGGAGTTCCAGATCATGACACAGTCGTAGATCCAGAGATAGAGAGTTCACTGGAGAAGGTCTATGAAATTTTTTGGCCTATTATTGGGTCTAGGTCAACCCCAAGTTGGTATAGACCTAAAAATTTGGCCTAGTCATGAAGCAAAAGGATTTATGGGTTTTATTCATCTTGTAGTTTCATGTTTAGATCTAGTCCCATTTGTTGTTCTAAGTTCATAAATACAAGTCTGAATGAGATTTTTCTTCTAAAGGTGAGTTTGTAACTAACATTATTTAATTTTTGTATTTACCTTTCAAATCTATCAAATTTAATTAGATTTGACATCTTTCCTTCTTTCCTAGTTAATTTCCATACCACAGGCTTAAAGGAACCAGTATATTCTTTCCTAGCTCTTGGATCTTTGAATCTTTGTTTGCATTGGTGCTCCTACATCACTTTGGTAGTGCTAATATACTTGGATCCAAAGACTTGGGGGATTGTCTCAAAGGATCTATTCCTTTGTGGCCCTTTTGAGACCTATAGTTGGCAATTGAAAAGTGGGGTCTGTTACACTTCTTTGCCTCATCTCATTTCCCCCCCTATACATTTTGGTGAACCTGACACTTTAATGTGTTGTATATTTTGATTGGGTGTTAGATTATCTTTGTGTGTCTTACCTTATTTGTTTCATAAATAGATGACATTGTGTGCTTTTTCTATGCATTGTGTCTTCTTTGTATTTCATTTCATATTTGGATTTAGATCTATAGTTCATACTTTGTTGTGGTTAGATCTCCTCTTGGTGTTTGATAACCCTTTGTGTGATCTCCCTTTATATTTGATTTCCTTTTTGTATGAGCTTTATTACCTTAAGTCCAACCTTTCACATTCTGGTTAGAAGAAGTCATAGACTCATGGGTTCCTTTGACCCCGATTCTTCCTTCTTCCCTAGGAATCTTGATGATAACTTGATCTCTCATGATCCTAACACTTGGAGAATAAATTTTCTCATTCATCCCATCATGAGGATAAATACCTAAGAGTTCCTCTCGTTCAAGTCCAAAAGCTTACTAGTGACCTTCAAAAGATGGAAAGTTGGCTTATTCAAGAGAATTATAACCCATATACTATTTTCGTTACTAAAACTATCAAGAAAGTTATCTGTAATGATGAGAATGGTGTTAAATTTTTATGTGGTATCTCTCACCTCATTACGTATAATGTTAACCCTTTATCCAAAGAATCTTAGGAGTTAGGATATGTTCCACTTTCTATTAGTGTTGAACCTTCATTGCCTATCTTTGTTCCTATGTCTAGCATTCCTACATATGCCCCTTCTCTTGTGACCACATCTATGCAAGTTTCAAATCCTATCAATGTGAGTCTTCCTAATACCTCCATTCTATCTCTTCCTATGAGTTTTCCACCTATTTCATTACCTACCTCACAAAATTCTTATCACAATATCCCTTATACCTATTCCAATCCTCTTTCTACTATGGTTCCAAGTGTTCATCCAGTTACTTCTACTATCCCTGCCACTTCATACACTTTCCCTAGTGTATCAAATGTGTCTATATCTCCTATTTCCTCCAATGATTCCATCATCATTAGTATTGCTCAAACAGTTTCATCCTTACAACAAAAAATAGCTTCATTGACTAAATCTAAGTTTAATGTGCCTATGTATGACATGGGAATTCCATTGTCCTTAGACATGTTATCTGCATGGTTGTCCCTCAAAAAGTTGATATGCCTTGCCTTGAGAATTACAATGGTAAGGGTGACCCTGTGACTCATGTTAAGACCTTTCAAATTCTATGTAATGACTATGTTCATGACCATAGGATTATGGATAAGTTGTTCGCTAGGACCTTTCGTGACAAGGCTTTATAGTGGTATTGTTCCTTGTCTCCTTATTCTATTGATTCTTTCCAAAATCTTGCTAATGCATTCATACAACAATTTCAAAATAATATTGGTCCACAAGTATCTTTGATTGATTTGATGCATTATAAATAAGGAGTGGAAGAAAAAGTTACTGATTTCATTGGTAGATTTAAGCATTTATATACTCAAATTTCTTATCTTGTGCCTGATATTGATATATAGCACATTTTTATTGCTAATTTACAAAAAGACATTAGAGATAAGATTCTACTTCCCCCGTGTTGTGCTTGCTATATGTTTGTTTAGATTTCTTTAAATGACCCTTGTTTCTCCATTAGCGCAAGGTGATAAATGAATCACAAATGTTGTTTCAATCTTCTATTTGTATCTTTATTCTTATATACATTTTTATATGTTGTGTTGTACATGTGCTATTATTTGCAAATGTGCCTTTGTGTAGTCCGCTTAGGATTTGTGACATGGTAGCACTGAATATTTTTGGTCTCCATGATGTTGGCCCCAAAATAATCTTCTTCATAATGCTTATGTGTTTTTCCTCCATCGTGTTGTAGTTCTACTTCCTTTGGGGAACGATGACATTTCATTTGACATAATATTTCACATATTATTTTATGATCATATTGACCCCAAAGTTAGTAGATCTCTTTTGTGCTTGTCTTTATGTTATGTGCCTATTTAATTTGATTTGTCTTCTCTTGGGGGCATTTCATAGTGGAAATGTATCTAGTGGATGCATGTACACTCTGTTAAAGCTATTGCTTCCATTAAGGTGCTTACAATAGCTTTAATGTAGGGGCATACACTCTACTCACTTTTTACAGACACTGACTTTTACAAACAATTTTTTTTATTGAATCCCTTTATGGATTAATACATGATCCTAAAGACTGGATTCTCTTTTGATGTCTTCTTGTATTGCAAAAAATCCAGAAGTTTGATCCCTTGGTAGTTTCTCTCTTTGATCCCTTAAGGATGTACACATCCTTAGGTCTGGATTGCCTCTTTTGCATTTTTTCTCTTTTGGAAAATAATTTTCCCGAGGATGAATCCTAGATGGGTTGAGTAGCACGAACACACACTTGCTAGACCATTCAATTCCATCTTTTGCAGCAGCTCTATCTCTTTGTGTGGTTCATAGTAGGATCTGTACACTTCTTACTGGGAAAGTTAATCACACTTCATTTCTTTTCTATTTCTTTTAGTAATATCTTTCTTGTTATCATTTCAGAGTTACCAAGGACTTGAGTCCACTGGGGGCTTGATAGATTCTTTGTCTCCTTAGTCATGATGAGATCATCTTATGCCTTTTGATTTACTTTACCAAGAGTTTGTGTTGAGCCCATACTCTTGCTAAAGTGGGGCCTAAATGTATCATCTTAAAATGGAAGAGCCTATGTTAGGACATGTTTATCCCTCCTTAATGCTAGCTAATGCTTATTTCAAGTAAAAAATATTTCATACATGAATGTATACATACAGAGATAGTTTCATATAGATTCATATGGATATATACATGAAGAGACATATGCTCATTTCCTTTGACATAATATCTTGGAAAAATCTTGATACATGAATTTATACATATAAAGATAGTTACATATAGATTTATATTGATATATACATGACATATGCATATATTAAATAATAATGGTAACAAAAAATAACTCTAAAATAGAGACATATAGATACATGCCTATATACAAAGCTATGGGTGCAATTTGAAATGCATTAAATATATTTGTTCAAAGGTTGTAAATGAAATTTTGAAACATGAATGAATGCTAAGATTATAAATGAAATTTTGAAGTATGAATGAATGAACTGTTCAAAGGGGTATATCTAGAACGTGGGTATAGTCCCATGCAAAAGAAATTTATCCTATGGTAGACAAATCAAAAAGAATCTGGGTTGATGAATTTGACAGTAGTTTTTATTGTACAGGCATATAGATTCATATGAATATATGCGTATACATATATATGCAGAGACAGTTACAATGCTTTTACATGACAATAGTAGAAACCATCAATACATTAGCTTGGGCACATTACATATCTTCCTTTCAATAGGTATTGGCCAGATTACAATTCATAACCAACTTACACATTCAAAAACTAAAGCATTGGATAGTAGAATACAATTATTTAACATTATTTCCTAGATTCTCTAGATCACACAAGATAAATATTAGCATAAAAGGTCCTCAATGATGATGATATTGCCTGTAGCCTGACATAATTTACGCATCTTCAAATTCCACATTATTTTATTGGGTATCATTTCATACATTTTTAAAAGTTACTCTTAGTTGACCTACATACAAAATATACTTATGCAAATTGGAAACACAAGGTGCAATGATTGTCATAAAACAAGGCATTAGGATATGATTGGAACCATTAACAGGAGTATTTCCACCAGGAGTAGTTAGGTGAGTGTCAAATCCTAAGGTAAAAACAAGATGGATTCTAAGGTTAATCATAAGTTTTATATCACAGATGTTGGATTTTTAGAATTAAATCCATTTGTCTAGAAGCCTCCATATTTGACTTTATTTTTGATAAAGTTTATTTCTGATATTTTGAATGGACTTTGAAACATAAGTTCAAATCAAATTTGGGGGAAATCTGATTTCTTCTTTAGACTTCTTCTTTCTTCCTTGGACTTCCAATTCCTTCTTCCTTCTTCTTTATGGAAAGAAAGTTTTATATAAAGGGAAGAATGTCTTTATTCTTCCACAGTGAGAATGAATGTAAAGATTCTCTTTTGTATGTAGTAGCAAATAGATTAAGTTTTTGAATACTCTATTTTTATCAGAGAAGTGAATGATTAATTTGTTAAGCAATGATTGCTTCAGATAATCTTGTAAGAGTTTTGTGAAGCTCGTAGAAGTTTGTATGCAGCCACAGTAGTTGCAAGTTTATTTCTTATTGTAGAAGTATTTTTAGTTTGAATATAAGCAAGAAGAATCTTGCATATTTCTCCAGCTCTTGTGTCTGCCCTATTTTGGGGATTTTGATTTTATCCATTGTAGAAACAGAGCATCATTCTGTGTGTTTCCAGAATTTAGTATTTCTCTAAATTCTTTACATGGTATCAGAGCTGATGGACCCTCAATCTTTGTGAGTTTGGGCATTTGTTTTTTCTAGGTATTTGTTTATCTTGCACAGGAGACATGGTTGGAGATGTAGGAAAGAGCTGACAATAGCCACCGTCCTTCAATGGACAAAATTATGATGTTTGGGCAAAGGGTAAGTGCACAAAGATGGGGGACCAAAAAGATGCCACTTTTCTTTTTGGCCCCCCATCACGCATAGTGTGCACACACTAAAGGGCATGCACCCTATAGGGCACATGCCCTATGGCTTGGGTTGCCCAAGCCTTAGGCTTGGACAATCCAAACCAAAGTGCGTGCGCCCTATAGGGTGCACGCACTTTGGAAAACACTTTTTTAGTGTTTTTCAAAGGGCGTACGCCATATAGGGTGCACACCCTTTGAAAAAACCCTTTTAAAGCTTGCTACGCGGGTTTGAAAGCTCATTTTGCTTTCTCAAACCCACGTTTTCAGCTAAGAAGGGATTCTAAAGCGTGCACGCACTGTTATTTTGGCTTGTGAATTGATTATTTTTATTTATCCATCCATCAAATGGCTCCAAGGTGTCGTCAAGTTTGATCTGGAAGAAGAGGTAAGTGTTTTTATAGCCCATGCCTCTTATTTGTTTTAAAGTTTCAGTTTTGTTGCAATTTGTTTTGTTAAAATTTGTTTTTGTTAAAATTTTTTGTGTAATGAAGATTTTAAAATGTAGTTTTTTAATTGCCAGGAAGAAATAATCTCCCTCAACCAAACTCTCCACCAAACCCTCCACCAAACCCTCCATCTCCTCATGAAGAACCAAATGAAGAACCGAATGAAGAAACAAATGAAGAAAATGAACCTCAATTGCCTCCACCAATCGAGAAATCTCCTCCTGGAACACAAAAAAAATTGATGAACTAAATTGAAAGAGGGAAAAAAGAATTAGAATCTTTAATTAATAGGTTAAAAGATTCTAGTGGTACAAATCCCGGAAGGGAAAGACTTGCAAAATCATTGGAAGCAATCTTGACCCACGTAAGTGCGGTTAGAAGGAAAATTAATTTATGGCGGGATAAAAGAGAAGAACAAAAATAATATTATGCAAATAAATTATCTTATGCAGACATAAAAAAGAAAAAAATCACAAAAGATGACATTTGCCAGCTATTCAAAAAACCAGGGGACACAAATACTCTTAGAACTACAACAAGGATGTTCCCAATTCATTGGTGCATAAATGAAGACATTAAAAACAATTTTTGGGAGAGATGGTGGATGGTCTTTGATTCACCTCCTTGTAACAATCATGAGGCTCCTATATATTTCTTGAGGAAACTCTATTGCGAGTTTGTACTGAAGGAGGTGCCAAATTATTTTGACATTTTGGATTCTCAAGGTAGAGGAGGGGGGTCATCATTTGACCGAGAGGGGGCACATCGTGACCCTAATGCACCTAGGGCTGCTATTGGAAAGCCACAGGTGGATCATGTTAGTATTCCTTCCGTTGTGAAGGAACATGTAGAGGCAGACACACTAGGCACAATTAGTGCTCTGACATAGACTCTCATTCAGTGTGCCACTCCTTTAGTTGAGGGTGACTATGGTCAATCCTTGAGGGGGCATGTTTTTCGGTCATGTGGATACTTGTACACATTTGGTACTGGCAAGAGAGAGGAAGAGGATTCTGGAATGATGACTGATAGCTTTCTAAATACGACATTTGGCATTGACACATAGGTAAATATTTCCAAGTTCATTAAATTTCTTTGATCATATTTCATTTATAAAAGAATAACTATTTAATTTAGTATCTATTGTTTATGATGAAAATTTAGGGCAAGAGTGTCAGTGGCGGTGGTGGCGGCAGTGGAAGTGGCAATGATCCTAATGTCCCCTTTTACACATCGTCGTCAATTCCACAAGTATGTATCAAATAAAATATTTTAATTAACATATTTGATTATTATGTAATTATATGAATAATTGTATCATAACTTATTGTGCATGTGCATTAGATGTGCACTGGTGGATCATCGATGTTCACAATAGACAACGAAGGGCATCGTGCAACTTTCCTTCAGGTATCTTTATTTGCATATTAATTTGATTTACTTGATTATATTTAATTAATGAATGAATGACTAAATTACTAGACAAATTATGATCAAAATCCAGAGGCATGATAATTACATTCTTTTACTTGGGTTTGTGAGGTCACCATTGAGTCCACAAGTATATATGTAATAATGCATTATAATTAACATGTCAGTAGTGCATTCTTATATGAATGGTTATCTTATAATTTTCCATGTACATGTGCACTAGTTGAATGTTAGAGCTTTGACTTCGACACCGCACACCGGAGGACACGGTGGAACCTTCACGGAGGTATCATTTACTCATTAGTAGGGTTGTAAAAAATATATGTAATCTTGATAATTTCATAATACTTTTTTTGTTTCATTTTCAGCTTTTGACATCATAGACTCCTCCTTCTGTCCATGATACTTTGGATCATGGAGTAGCTGCAACAGTAGCTAGTTCTGAAGCACTGATTGAGGTATGAAAGAGATCACTTAACTTTAATTGTTATTTTAATAGTTTGTATTGAATTTTATAATGATATTCATGTATGTGTTTTAATTATTATTTTGATCATTTTTGTAGGGACTTATTACTCCAGATCGCTAGCATACACCTTCGGTGGATGAATATAGTGACTATTTGCTAGCGGTAAGTGAATATTCAATTTTATGTCATTGTATAATTCAATTTTGATGTATATTAGTTATCTCTATCTAAATTTTTGTTTTATCAGGTCGAGCTACAGAAGAGTCTAGATAGGAGGACAAGTGAGCACACTCAGAAGACTACAACATCCATTGCATCTCCATCGACATGATGATCGAAGACAGCTCAGGATTTGTTTTCTTCCCCTAGCGGGAAATGACTATATTAGGGATATGGATTGTATGCCTATATGGCATTAGTGGACATATTTTTTTTATATTTTATAAGTGATACGTTGTACATCCATTTGGCTTTGAGGAAGCCAATTTTATTGTATTGAATATATTCAATGTATGACATTATTGGACATGTATATTTGGCTTCATGCCCTACGAATTTTTTTTTTAATGTTTTAGGTATGCAATTCATGTGTTTGGTGTATTGATGTATACTAATTTATGTTTATGTGGATGTCTTATGCTTTGTAAATTTCCCATGCCTTATAGTTATGCTTGTATGTTTATCGATGTATGTTTAACTTGCTGACTGTGCTACAAATGCCAGTCACTGTCCTCAATAACAATCAATTCCTTGACTATAATAATAACAAAAGTAATGAAATGAATGCATAAATGTATAAATATAATATAAGGCAATATTTCTACGTCAAAACCTATCCAAGATCACGTGGAATCAAACATTTATATTCATTGGTGTGTTCCATGTTCCACGGGACAGTCACAATATAAAGACATGACCTCGAACAGGTGAGGCAACATATGGAAAGGTTGTCATCTATTGAACCCAATACTAGGCCTATTTTGATCTATGGGTACCCTAATGTTGGCAAGAGTTCTTTTATTAATAAGATTACTATGGCAGATGTGGATCTGCAACCTTATGCTTTTACAAACTAACTTCTAATTGTCCCATAACTGACTGATTGTTAATGACAAACACTAGAATACATATTTGCACTCATCCTACTACTCACCTCGGAGTCATTAGCATTGTTCGAATGATTGTGTGCTAAAAAAGGTTGTCAGTAGCATTTAATCAACCATTCAAAGTTGTTGGAAAAAATGGTTCGATGCTACGACCGATGGTTGGAAATATATGCAACATTGGTCATTTGAATGGAGTAACACTTTGAGTTCTGACATCGATCGAGAATGTGTTGCCGATTTTAAATGAAGTTGAATCTCTAAAAACCAAGATAGAATTTTGTAGGCCTCGACAATATAGTCTTGTAGCACCTAACGAATTGATTCTACCTCACATAAGCTTCGAGATATGACCCCACAAAGATCACTGATTTCATGTTGAAGGGACCTTGAGGGACACTTCGGCACAAAGTTGTCGGTGGGGATCGAATGACTACGCATGGAGAATGAGGTTTCCCATAGCGTTTACCCAACCATTTGGAGCTATTAGAACAGATGCTTTGATGCTACGACCGATGATTGGAAAGATATGCAACGTTGGCCATTTTCCACTAAGGAACACTGTGAGTTCTGACATCGACCGAGAATATGTTGCCAAATATAAACAAACTTGAATCTCTAAAAACTAAAACATGCTATTGTAGGCCTTGGCAACATGGTCCCGTAGCACCTAATGGATCCATGCTACCTTGCACGAGATTTGAGATATGACCCCACAAAGATTGCTGATATTATGCATTTAGGACCTTGAGGGACACTTCAGCCTAGAGTCATTGGTGGGGATCAAATGACTGTGCTTGCCGAATGAGGTTGCCATTAGCATTTAATCGACCATTCAGAGCTGTTGGAACATACAGTTCATTGCTACGACTAACAATTGGAAGGATACGCAATGTTGGCTATTTGAACTGAGGAACACTTTGAGTTCTAACATGGATCGAGAATGTGTTGCCAATTTTAAGCAAAGTTGAATCTCTAAAAACCGAGATAGGATTTTGTAGGCCCTGACAACATGGTCCTGTAGAACTTGAAAGATTGATTCTACCTCGCATGAGCTCCAAGATATGACCCCACACAGATCGCTGATTTCATACTCAAGGGACCTTAAGGGACACTTTGGCACAGAGTCATCGGTGGGGATCGAACGAATGTGCATGGTGAAAAAGGTTTCCCATAGCATTTAATTGACCATTCAGAGTTGTCAGAATAGACGATTCAATGCTACGACCGACTATTGGAAAGATATGCAATGTTGGCTATTTTTCATTAAGGAACACTGTGAGTTCTAACATCGATCGAGAATATGTTGCCAAATATAAATAAACTTGAATCTCTAAAAATTGAGACAAACTATTGTAGGCCTCGGCAACATAGTCCCGTAGCACCTGATGAATCCATGCTACCTTGTACGAGCTCTGAGATATGACCCCATAAAGATCATTGATTTCATGCATTTGGGACCTTGAGGGACACTTAAGCCTGGAGTCATTGGTGGGGATTGAATGACTGTGCATGCCGAACGAGGTTGCCACTAGTGTTTACCCAACCATTCAGAGTTGTTGGAATAGATGGTTCGTTGCTATGACTAACGATTGGAAGGATATGCAACGTTGGCTGATTGAACTGAGGAACACTTTAAGTTCTAACATCGACCGAGAATATCTTGCCAATTTTAAATGAATTTGAATCTCTAAAAACCAAGATAGACTTTTGTAGGCCCTGACAACACAGCCCTATAGCACCTGACGGATTGACTCTACCTCGCACGAGATCCAAGATATGACCCCGCAAAGATTGCTAATTTCATGCTGAAGGGACCTTGAGGGACACTTCGACATGGAGTGGTCGGCGGGGATCCAATGAATGTACATGGAAAATGAGGTTGCCACCGGCCATTCAGAGCTGTTGGAATAGACGGTTTGATGCTACGACCAACGGTTGAAAAGATATGCAACGTTGACTATTTGAACTGAGGAACACTTTGAGTTTTGACATCGACCGAGAATGTGTTGCCGATTTTAAAAAAAGTTGAATCTTTGAAAAATGAGATAGAATTTTTTAGGCCCCGATAACACGGTCTTGTAGCACTTGATGGATTGATTCTACCTCGCATGAGCTCTGAGATATGACCTCACAAAGATCACTGATTTCATGCTGAAGGGACCTTGAGGGACACTTCGGCACAGAGTCATCAGTGGGGATTGAATGACTATGCATGGTGAACAAGGTTACCACTAGCATTTACCCAACCATTTAGAGCTATTGGAACAGACCGATCGATGCTACGACCGACGGTTGGAAAGATACAAAATGTTGGCCATTTGAATTGAGGAACACTATGAGTTCTGGCATTGACCGATAATGTGTTGTCTATTTTAAATGAACTTGAATCTCTAAAAAATGAGATAGGCTTTTGTAGGTCCCGACAACATGGTCTCGTAAAAACTAACGGATCCATGCTATCTCACATGATCTTCGAGATATGACCTCGCAAAGATCACTGATTTCATGGTCAAGGGACCTTGAGGGACACTTCGGCACGGAGTCATCGGTGGGGATCAAATGACTGTGCATGGTGAACGAGGTGTCCACTAGAATTTACCCAACCATTCAGAGCTTTTGGAATAGATGGTTTGATGCTATGACCGATGATTGGAAATATACGCAACGTTGGCTGTTTGAACTGAGGAACACTTTGAGTTCTGGCATCGACTGAGAATGCATTGTTGATTTTAAATGAAGTTGAATCTCTCAAAATAGAGATAGGATTTTGTAGGCCCCAACAACATGGTCTCGTAGCACCTAATAGATTGATTCTACCTTGTACGAGCTCTGAGATATGACCTTGCAAATATCATCAATTTCATGTTGAAGGGACCTTGAGGGACACTTCGGCATGGAGTCATTGGTGGGGATCAAATGAATGTGTGTGTCGAATGAGGTTGCCAGTAGCATTTACCCAGCCATTCAGAGCTATTGGAATAGAACGATCGATGCTACAACCAATGGTTGGAAAGATACACAATGTTGGCCATTTGAATTAAGGAACACTATGAGTTCTAGCATTGAACGAGAATGTGTTGCTGATTTTAAACGAACTTGAATCTCTAAAAACTAAGACAAGATTTTGTAGGCCCTAGCAACACAGTCCCATAGCAACTGATGGATCCATGCTACCTCACACAAAATCTGAGATACGACCTTGCAAAGATCACTGATTTCATGCTCAAGGGACCTTGAGGGACACTTCGACACGTAGTCATCAACGGGGATCAAATGACTATGCGTGGTGAACAAGGTTGCCACTAGAATTTACCTAGCCATTTGAAGCTATTGGAATAGATGGTTCGATGCTATGATCAATGGTTGGAAAGATACGCAACATTGGCCATTTGAACTGAGGAACACTTTGGGTTCTGGCATCAATCAAGAATGTGTTGCTGATTTTAAATGAACTTGAATCTCTCAAAACTAAGACAGGCTTTTGTAGGCCCTGACAATATGGTCCCATAGCACATGATAGATTGATTCTACCTTGCATGAGATCTGAGATATGACCCTACAAAGATCACCAATTTCATGTTGAAGGGACCTTGAGAGACACTTTAGCATGAAGTCATCAGTGGGGATCAAACGACTATGCATGTGAATGAGGTTTCTACTAGCGTTTACCTAACCATTCAGAGATGTTGGAACATATGGTTTGATGCTACGATTGATGGTTGGAAAGATACGCAATGTTGGCTGTTTGAACTGAGGAACACTGTGAGTTTTGACATTGACCGAGAATGTGTTACCGATTTTAAACGAATTTGAATCTCTGAAAAATGAGATAGGCTTTTGTAGGCCCCAGCAACATGGTCCTGTAGCTCCTATAGGGTATTCTAATTCTTCACCATCGATAACCGAGTGATCCAATTTCTTTTTTGCTTCAACACAATGACACAAATAATAATTTGTCCCTTCTTCATTGTCTTTAGGTGCAATAACAACAAAAACATGATCTGTAATGATATAAACATAATGAGGACATTAGTTTACTGAATATTTATGATAAAGTACTAAATTTGAGATTATTTGTGTGGAAAATTTTACCTGGTTGTACTAGATCAGATAAGCGATCAAAGTCAATGGATGATTCCATTTTTGTCAGTTGTAGTGATTCATGGGGATGATAGGAGGAAAGTGGACTCAAAATACATGTATACCATTTGTCAACCCATTCCTTTGACTCACACCCATCCCAATCTTCATCTACACATGATGAACAAAAGCATGCCATATGTTGTGTGTGGATACTCCATGAACCTTCATTACAACTTCTAAAAGAGTGTAGCTCACTCGATCTTGTCAATGTACACCAATCCTCATATGGTGCAATGTTAGTTTCATCCATCAACCAAAAAAATCTACAAACCGTAGACTCACCTTCATTACCTGGACCCATTGTAGCGTTACACCATTGGACAATACATCTTGCATCTGACAATGTTGCTTTCTCTTTGTACTTTAATTATTCACGTGCTAAGGCTCTTTTAATACATGCACCTATGCCACCATGCTCTCCCTTTCCATGACCGGCCTCTATGAAATTCTACATATATTGAATTCCAGTAACCTTATGCATCCTGCACAACCAATAAAACATCCGAGAATTCTTGAATTGTGATGCACAATTATCTGACCATATGATATGTCGATGATATTTTATGCCCCTGTTTTCCAAATGACCATAAAATAGTTGAAAGCAATCGTGTACAAACTCTATAGAATGTGAGCGATCATCATGACATAAAAATGATACTCCCTCAATATCTTCCTATTCTCCTATGTACTCTCTGGTGCATGCATGAATGCTATATGAACAAATATAGCAACCTGTTGAGAGCTGTAATACTTTGCTTGCACCTCATTCTGTGGTTGTAATGTGTAGTTCTCTACAAAGTCCACAACTGAAACAATGGTATCAAGTGGAAATGTGTCCTTGCACAACTTGAATTTCATATCCAACCATCGCGCTCTATGTGTATGTCTTGCATACTCATAAATAATTTTTTTACAAAAAATATCCATGAATTGATACTCTAGAATTTTTTCAATTACTAAATCACATCTTTTAGCCTCTTTTCCATCTTTTAGATTGTATGTCACGGTCTTATATTTTCCAAATTCCACTATTTCATTACCGATTGCATGCGTACTCTCCATATGTTGACAAATTGACAAACATCGCAAACCTCCACAATCTATGCATGTACCATTCAAGCATGAGAGCTTGTAAAATTGTTGACCATCCACTCTTTCACATAAAATGGTAGATATTAATTCCCTTGAAGATCTAGGTGGGACATATATGTTACAATCCTGCAAAATATTGTTAGAGTGCAAATCTACACATATATTCCTATAAACTTCAAAATGGTTAGAAAATTCAATATGTACCCTACAACAACAAGTTGTGCATGTGTGATTTATCTTCACATAAAAAGGTTTACACATTTCAAAATATCTATGACTAATTTTAATTTGAGGATACATATGCATAAATTTTGCAAATAATTGTGTCTGAGTTGAATCCAAAAAATGTTTTGGATGTGGATCACGAATTCAACTACCAATCCTCCTTCTTACAACATCTCTTTGATTAGGAGATACCCGTGTATTATTCTTCCAAAATTCTTCAATCAAGGATTTCAAAGCTTCAACAATTGCTTTATCTTTTTGCGGTAGTCTACCGCAAAATGCCCATAACTCATTTCTATTTGGATCTTCCACTCTTCAACGCCTTCCCAAGGCTCTCATTAGAGACGTTCTACTTATTTTCAATGTTTTGCTTGTCTTTCTAATGAGTCGAGATTTCTTCATTTGAGTGCTTACTATCATTGATGTAAGTACACGTCACGTGACATTACTATCTTTTATGCATGATGTAGAACCCACACTCTCATATGCAGTCATTAGATTCTTTACAATAGATTTTTCACTTGACTCATCCATCTTTCTTAGCCCAAGAATGTTCATGATGGGCCTAAATTTTAGATTTCTCATCATTTCAACAAATAGTTGACATCTTCCTGTCATGTTTAAATTCTCAAAAAATGATCTCCAAATATGATTAACATTTCTTTAACAAGTATGAATAGTGGTAAAATTGAATCACCACTATTTGGAATGTGTATGTGTAAATGTATGGGGGAAATATAAGATCCACTCCTAAATCCAAATTTCCAAAGGAGAGATCCAATTTGATCTACCAAAAGGCTAATGCACAATCAAATCAATCTATGGAGAATATGAAAGAGAGAGAAAAACCCTATATTTCTTTATGGTAGAATTAAAGTGTTTAGAATTTGAAGTAATTGAAATGCAAGTACTAACCTCAAATTAGGGTAGATCTGGAAAATGCCAAATTCTGAAGTCTGTGTATATTTTCAAGCAAATTTGCAACCTGTTGCGAAATGGAAATGCCGAGATGGAGAAAACCCAAAAATATTTTTCCAAGAAGAGCTCAGGTCAACTTTGACCCTCATAAAAGGTCAAAAGCTAGATTCTTTATTTGAAGGTCAAAAACTGATTTTGTTCACAGATCTCGGAAGTTCACCGAAAAGGGTATCCAAATCCGCTCTCAGATCTGAAATCCTGCACCTATACTTGCAAGAAAATGGGGGTTTTTGTTTTTATGGGGGGTTTGCCTTGGTCAAACCCCAATTTAGGAATTAACCTTGAAATTGAATTGAAATGTAGTGTGCATAAATAAAGTAATTGGAACAAATCACCTCACTTATGTTGAAGTCCTTGTAGAGGATTCGAATCCACAAATCCACAAGTAGGAATGCTTCAATGGATGTAGGATGTCTCAAATCAATGGCATTTGATCTTCAACACCAATCTTGAATTGATCTTTGCATATGAGGAGGCTTGGATGAATGTAGAAGGATGCATCATCAAGGGGGCTCCAAAGAGATTGAATCCTTCAATGGCTAACAATGGATCTCCTTGATGGATGGATGCTTGAACACTTGAAAGCTTGAAGAATTTCTTGAATTCTTGAAGAATTTCTTGCACTTGAGAGATTTCTTGGTGACAATGGATGTTCTCACAAAACTTGATGGAGAAAATGAGAGAGGAAGGCCTCCTTTTATAGTGAACTAGGGCACAATCCTCTAGAGGGGCCACCTTGGAGAATTAAACTCCAATTATGTCCTGACCTTTAGAAAATATACCTAGATTAAATGCAATTAGAGGATTTACCATTTGAAAACCCGAAATAGTGAATCTGGAGGCGGGAAAACAAATATCCATGAAACCCGATGCCCAGAAATCAAGGATTTTGAAGATTTGAAAGAGGGGGGAAAAATCAAGGTTGGAATTGACTTGGTCAGGTTTGAGTTTGATCTTGACCTAGTCAGGTTTGAGCTCGATCCTGACCTAGTCAGGATCAACCTCGAATTTGACCCTGGGGCCCAAATTTAGCCAAAATCAGTCAAGAGGTCCCGGGGATGCCCAGAGACCTAGAGATGATATCAGAATGGGAAAAAATGCTAGGGATAGGCACAAAATCCTATGATGTCTATGATGAAGGCCAGGAGGATCTATTTCTAAGTCCTACCTAGAAAATAGAGCCATGGAAGAGGGAAATTAAGGAGAATCCTCAAGATCCTAACCCTAATTTCACCTAGAACGAAGCAGAAAAGAAGTGGAAAGTGGGGAGAAAGCCAAATACATGCAAAGACCTGATCAAGGTGCTTAACATGACCTAGACCACTTAATCAGAGGGCTAAATGCTCTTATCATGGAAGTGCTTCCATTTTAAGATGATACAAAGTACGCTTGGGAATCTTGTCAGGCATTGCTTGCAAAATGTTAGTATCAATATCAATCAAATATTTTGGCTTTCTATATTTAATAATTCTAGGAGCATCAAAAATATTATGTGTGAATTGCGTACCATCTTGAGTGCCTTCAACATGAGACGATGTTGTGCCTACACTTTGGGATGTAGATAATGGCGTGCCTTCAACATGAGATGATGTTGTGCCTAGACCTTGGGATGTAGTTAATGGTGTGCCTTCAACATGATACAAGCATGTGCCCACACCTTAGGAAGTAGACAATGGTGTGCCTTCAACATGATACATTGGTGTGCCTCCACCTTCGAAAGTAGACAATGGTGTGCCTTCAACGTGATACATTGGTGTGCCTCGAACATTGGATGTGTTGGTTCTTGGATAGGATTTTACACTCCATGAGATACCAATATGCCTATGAATGAAGTTAAGGATTGGTTAATTCCAAATATGAGAAATCTATAGGCAACTAGACCAACTATAGGGACAAGACTGCCCTCTTCACTTCTGGCTCTGCAAAACCAAGGCGGGTACACCTGATCCAATAGTTTTACCTTTGTTTCTTATCTAATACTGGATCTTACAAAAAATAATAGTGACCTTCCGCTAAATATCATCAAACATTGACTTGGCATTAATTAACAACTTGACAGTGCTGCTAAAAGAATAAGTGTCACTTAGGACACTAGTCACCCTCTCTGACAAAAGTGCATCCATTTCTTCTCTCCACAGATATGACTCTTTAAATTTTCCTTTATCTATGAAAATAGTAGGCACCAGTTCATAGTTTGAAAGCATTAATTCAGCCTTCAACATGCTTGATTTTCTGATAAAATTATCCAAAATGATCCCATACTGTACCATTTTCTTGACAATCTGATGTACTGGTTTGATCAATGGATCAGGATCTTCCTGTCCTTTTGACAGCATATGAAATAACTTTACATTAGGAGACCTTTCAATCCACTTCTTCAAAATTGGTGACAACTCCATCTTCTCCTTATTCAAGACTTCAAATAATGAATACAACTTACTGACATGACTATGGAGAATGGAGGGCTTTAAATCAATAGAAAATTGCATGATTGCATCTGTTATCCTTTCCTCACACTTTTGGTTTGCTAAGGCTATGGCCTTTATATTTTCATTCTTTTCCTTTTCCAATTCTACCCTTATTTCCCTCAATTTATTTGTTTCTTTTGTTAATCTTTGCTTCTCCCAGATAACCCTTGCATCCAAATTTGTCTCTAGGTAGGGGGATGGTGGTAGCTCAATTATTGGGCTTGAAGATGAAGCCACTGAAGGCTTATCAGAAATCACCAACTGAGGAGACCTATGATCTAAGGGCCCTAACAACTGTGCAATCATTTTGTCCTTCTGAATTAGCTCAACCTTGAGCTCATTGTAAGATTTAAGGACCATTTCAAACTTGAGCCTAAGCTCTTCTTTCTCTTTGTCATCTTTCATCCAGTTACCTCTATCATGGAGTGCCTCAGCCACATAATCCCTAGGATTTCTTGGGACAAGTTCTTTCATCCCCACTGCCCCATTATCAGAATGTGGGAGTAATTGCATCAAATCTTCAAAAACCCCTCTCTTGCTATACTCTGTTTGACCAGACAAATTCCTTTTTGGAGGCATTTTGAAAATAGGGCTTTATAAAAAAAAAAATGAATACTCAAGAAAACCCTAAACATGATCAACTGGCAACAGAAACTTCCTTGCAAAACCTTCACAGACTTGAAACAACTTTAAACTCAGAAAATAGACTTGCCAGATGCCTGCAAATTCTTCGCTTGAAATCACTTCGAGAGAAAACGAGCTTGCCAGAAAGCTTATGAAAATGGTAAATAGAAACAATGATTCAATTTTGATGTATAGCACTAGCAACTGCCTACAATCCATCCGCACGTAACACATTAAATTTTCCATTACTGAAAGTTGGCGGCCTCAGTTATTCATAGGACACGAAAAGTGTCACTGAACAAAAAATTAAATTTAGGCCGTTGATTCATTTCTTTTCCAGCGCATCGGACGGTTGGCAAATCTATCAACAAGTTCTTGTACTACTTTTCCTTAAGTTATTTCTCAACCAATGAGAACATTTCAATTTAATCATGTGGGAAAAAAACATAACTTAACTTTACTCTACCCGGAGCGGACAGGTGTCACCTCATTGCTAAAGTGCTAACCAAAAACTGTCAGAAAAACCATCTTAAGATATAACAACAACCGTCGGTGCACTTTGATCAAATGATCACCACATTTTAATAAAACTCTGGCCCCATTGTTTACTTTAAAAAACCTTCAACAAATTAGGAAGTGCCAAGTCAGACATGTCAGCAGGCGGAAAACCCACCTCATCCCTGGTGTCAGACACACTGGCAACCCTAACATGTCACCAATACCTTCGGCCAATTAGAGATGACCACATCATCAAAAGTTCTGACACAAAGGACCCACTGAACAATCCTCCTCTTTAGACAAGATCAACAGTTGTAGCCATACTGCTGAACTTAAAGAGCATGCATCTTATCTCAATGGTATAATGACAACCATGAGATCTTGTGGTACTTTAACCATCTAAAAACATAGGCCTCACTACGACACATCACAAATCCATCACAAATCATAAACTACCATGTCGTAGAGAACTAACAAGTGGAACCTCTATCATCTTCATTCGTAGTTTGGAAAAATCCTGACAACCGCCACATCATAACTCCTGGCAACCAATAAGAAACTGACATATCAACATGACCTGGCACTGTCAGGATCCACCGCATACTTTATTCCTTAGAGATGATCTGACGGTCATCGCTATACCATGATGACTAAAAGGTTGTCATCTTGGTCCAATGGTATAACGACAGCCGTAGGATAGATTCATTCTTTAGACGCTAGTAGATCATGTTATCAAACGGGCCCGCCTAGACAGGTGGCGCATTGTCGCTAAAGTGCATGTTAGGGATTTTGACAACCGAAAGACTTGTGGTGCAATGAAAACCACATATTTGAAAAGGTTAATACTTCAGAAAAATTAATCAGAAACTTAGGCTTTGAAGGATATAATTAATTAAAAGGGGATCTCACTTCCAAAACCTAACCGCACAATAGATAAAGTGATGAAAACTAAGGATTGACAAATTAACACATGCTTTATTCGGAGGATTAGTGACCCAAAAAGGTAACGTGAAAACATAACAAGACCTAGGACTCAAATTAGGGATTGGTTTAAACTTAGGGCTTTCAACATGAAACATTACCTTTAGGGCAAAAACTTAGATTATTTTCAAGAATACTAGCATGAAGCTGAATTTTTTTTAATAGTGATAACAGTTGCTCATGCTCAGGGACATGTATCTCCTGTAGATGTAGTAAGAAAACCAGAATCTCCTAGAACAACAGACCAGAACAAAACTTTGACTGGGAAAAATAGGGAACTCTACACAAAAACCTCAAAACCAAACCTGTACAACGGCTCAGCAACTTTTAAGAGAAATAAAATTTCAAGAATTGACCATGAACTGGTAATTCCATGAGCTCACCTGTTAAATTCTTCAAAAGATAAGAATTTGTTCCCCATTTATTTTCAATGATGTATGGTCCTAACCAAATGGGATCAAATTTCCCATGCTTGCCTTTATCTTCTAGTCTTGCATTCCACATCAAGACCATGTCTCCTTCTGTAAAAATTCTCTGAGTTGTCCTTCTATCATACAAGACTTTACATTGGGCCTGCATCCTCTCATTCTTATCATGTGCTTCATTTCTTACCTCATTGAGTTGAATCAGGTCATTCATTCTGACTGTCATATCTTCCTCCACATCATCATCATATGCCTGAATGAACTGGTACATCTGTAACAAATTATGTTGGGGTAATCTTGCATTGATTCCATATACTAAGTCAAAAGGGGCACACCCTATTGCTTTCTTAATTGTAACCCTGTCAGCCCATAAGGCTTGCAACAACTTGGAATCCTAGGCTTTCTTATTTTTATCTAGGACTCTTTTCAGAATTTTGACCAAACTCTTATTGCTAGATTCTGCCTGGCCATTACCCTGTGGATGATATGGAGATGAATATGAAATTGTCATACCATTTTTTTGACAAAAACCAACAAACTCCTCAGACCTGAAACATAATGCATTATCAACAACTATGGTCTCTGGGCAACCAAACCTTGTGAGAATGTTTTGCATCATAAAATCTGTCACCACTTTGCTAGTTGCTCTTCTTGTAGGGATTGCCTCAACCCACTTGGTGAAATAGTCTATTGCTACTAGGATATAAGAGTGTCCACCACTGGATTTATTAGGAATTTCACCAATGAAATCCATACCCCATTTTTGGAAAGGAGCCTGAATAGAAACAGGTTTGAGAGGCAAATTTCCACCAAATTTTAATTTTCCAGCAAATCTTTGACAAGGATCACACCTTTTAACAAATTGATGGGTATCTTTGAAAAGTGAGGGCCACCAAAAACCTGATCTGATGATCTTATGGGCTATTGTCTTCGCCATATAGTGTCCCCCACAAACCCCATTATGCATTTCATCCATCAGAAGTTTAGCTTTATCTTGATCCACACATCTAAGCAAGACACCCTCATTACTCCACCATAATTCACCATTTATAGTTGCATACCTTATAGATTGAAGCTTAATAGTTCTTTTCTTTTTGTCATCCAATTCAGGAGGTAAGACCATCTTTTGCAAATATTTCACATCCTTGTACCATTCACAACAATCCATGTTACATATAAAAGGTCTCTGATCTTCTTCCAACATGTTTATCTGATTTGCATTTAGATTGCTTTGAGCCATCAACTTTGCTAGGCCCAATCCTCTCACTAGCTTTGTAATGTGGATGTCAATATTAAACTCTTGAATCCTATTAATCCACCTACATCTCCTTCCTGAAACTTCTTGTTGAACTAGGATATCCTTGACTGCAACACTTGGAACATAAGCAACCACTGTGGCTCCCACCAAATAGCATCTAAATGTTTTAATAGCCTTTACTAAGGCATAAGCTTGCTTCTCAATAATATCATAGTTCAATTCTACTGCCTGTAAAGTTTTGCTGAAAAAAGAAATAGGTTGTTCAAAACCCTCAGCATTTTTCTGTAATAGTACTGCAACAATGGTATGGGCAGATGCAAAAGAGAAAATCTACATTGGTTTACTATAGTCTAGTGTCTTTAAGATTGGGGCATGATTTATGGCTTTTTTGATATCATTAAAGGCTTGCATTGCTTCCATGTTCCATTCAACCTTTTCTCCTTTCTTCAACATTCTTGATATAGGAATACTGATCTCTGCAAAGTTTGTAATAAACCTGCTTAAAAAATTTACTTGTCCCAGAAAGGACTAAATCCCTTTGATGTTCTTTGGCAAAGACAATTTATCAATAGCCTACACCCTTTTAGGATCTATCCTCACCCCATCCTTAGAAACAATGTGCCCTAGAAGTTTTCCCTCTACCACACCAAAGGCACACTTCTTTGGGTTCAAAGAAACCCCATATTATAATGCTGTGATGAATTTTTTTTCTAGATGTTGGCAATGTTGTTCCTCCTTGGCTGAAAAAGATGTCAAGTCATCTTGATACACCACCATAAATTTGTCAATAAAATCTGCAAAGGCCACATCCATAGCCCTTTGAAAAGTAGCACCTGTGTTAGTCAACCCAAAAGGCATTCTTACATAAACATATGTCCCCCATGGGGTTGTGAATGTAGTTTTAAATTGCTCTGTGTCCTTAACCATAACTTGGTTGTAACTAGAAAATCCATCCATCATAGACATTAGTTCTGATCTAGTAACCTTCTGCAACATATTCTCCATATTTGGCAATCCATAGTTATCCTTCAGAGAATTTATGTTAAGATTCCTAAAATCTACACATAACCTAATATCACCATTTTTCTTTCTAACAGGCACCAGATTTGAAACCCAAGTGGAATGTCTAATAGGCTTGATTATCCTAGCATCCATCATCTTTTTGAGTTCACCCTGCATTTTAGGTGCCAAGGTAGGGTTGACAGGTCTCAAATTTTGTCTTAAAGGTTTTGTGCCTTCCTTGAGTGGAATCTCATGTTGAAAAAGGTCCTCTCTATAGGCTTTAAGATCTTCATAGGACCAGGCAAAAACATGCCTGAATTTTCTGAGCAAGTCAATCAAACCCTTTCTAATTCTTGGGGATAGGCACTTGCCAATATAAACTTTCTTAGGGACAAATTTTGTTCCTAAGTTTATTTGTTCAAGCTCATAAATTTTATCAGTATTAGCAAAGAATGCCTTGTCTTTACTATCAAATGCTCTTTCAAGAGCAACCAATCCTTTGGGAACTCTGTTAGATTTCAATTGTAAAACTTCCTTCCCAAAGATAACCTCTTTACCATCCACTGTATCGACATAAGCGCTGAAATCCATTTCTTTATCACCAAAATGAGATTCACAATGGAGAAACCTTAATATGTCCTGGTCATTAGAGAAAACTTGCCCATTATGTAGATTTTCAGGGATAGAAGGTCTGGCTTGCACCTCTATTTTAGAAACATCTGCAATGTTACATCCTCTGGTCTGAGGGCTATATTAGCCAATAAATCTGCCATTCTATTCTGACCTCTCTCCATCCAACAAATGTTGAAAGCATTAAAACTTTCAATCTCATCCCACACAACATTCCTATACTTCTTTAATTTCTAATTTTTAGAAGCATACTTTGATCTAATTTGGGACACAACTAACTCAGAGTCGCCTACCACTTTCAAAAATTTTATGCCATGCCTTGATGCTAGTCTTAAACCTATCAATAGGGCCTCATATTCTGCAACATTGTTTGTGCATGAGAATAGCAAGGAAAAAGAGAATTTGAAAGTTTTACCATTAGGAGATATGAGCAATATTCCAGCTCCGGACCCCTCCTTTGAGTTTGCTCCATCAAAATACATATTCCAGAGACTATCAAGATCAATCCATCCCTGCTGGCTTTCTGATTCATGGGCAGGTTCAACACCTTCCTCTGCTTCCTTATCTTGGACCTTGAAGGCATTAATGTCAGTATCAAGGAAACAATTCATGGTATCTTCTTCTTCTTCTTCAATCATGTGTGGAGTTCTGGATTCACTAGTAATCTTGATATCCTATCCTTCCAAATTAAAAGTGGCAAATGACAAATCACACTGTATGCTACCTCCCATGGAAGCACTCCACTTTCTTGATAGTAACATCCCATACTGGGGAGGAATATCCACTACCAAGACACTCATGGTCAATAGTGTGTTGGGGTATGCAGGTAATTTGTAAGGGAGGGCCTTGATAGTACCAACAACTGGTACTTCTCTTGAATCCATTGCTTGACATCTACCATGAGGTGTGTCCACTTTCAATCCCAAAGATTTCATAACCTCAGTAGGCATAATAGTATTTGATGCTCTAGAATCGATCATGCAATTTTTTAGCAACTTTCCATTTATCTGTAGAGTCAAGAAAAAAGGATCAACTGTCCCCACTGCAGTGCTAACAACATTTGTATCCAGATAAATTTGAGGGATTTCAAAAATAATCTCCTCACTATAATTTCCATCTTCATCATTCATAGTTGCTATTTGTTTCTCAGTTCCCCCTATTTTCTGAGGGTCCATGTGCACTACACCATTTACCCAATTTAGGGCCTTTTCCTTATGTTCTTCTATCCTCATCATTTCCAGCAATGGAACCTTGACAGTAATCTATGACAACAGTTTACTCATATTAATTGGGACATATTTTGAATCAGAGACATCAGGTTTTGAAATTGCAACTTCTTTATCAATTTCTTAAACGGGTATATCTGGAGCTTTTTTATTTTGGACTTCATTCCCTTTCTGCAAAACTGGCACTTTGTCAATAGTGGGTTTTGGTTTCACCTTATAGACAATATTAGGCTTGGCATTTTTCTTTATCTTGACCTTATCAACAAGACTCGTATCCTTAGGCTTGTCTTGTGATACTTTTACATCTTTATCTGTCTTCTTGATAAAAATTCCAGCAGGCCTTTGCCCTGAATCACTAACAGCTCTATTTCTCAAGTTATAATTTACTTTTGCCTGAGTAACCATATTGGCTATTATCAAGGCAATCTCCTCATCAAAAGGCCTTCTTAAAGTGGTTGTTTCTTCATTCCTTTGAACGTTACACTGGACAAAATCTGTTTCAACATCTTCATTATCTGAAAAAACTTGCTGATGATATGATTCAATTCTAGCTTGAGAATTAAGAATATCTTGATTTTCATCCTCTTTAGCAGAATCAATTTCATCCCAAACATGGGAAGAAATCATCCCACACCCCTGATCATCATAAGGCTGGTCCTCATTACATTCTTGCTCTTCTTGTGAAGAGACATTCTGAGATATGACACAATAATTTGGATCATGTGGTGACTGGCAAGCAATACACCATGGGACCTCTTCCACTACATTCATTGAGTTTCTTTGCAATGGATCAGGGGTCCTATCATTTGGCTTATCCCTTTTATCAGGAAGGATAGGCTTCCCATCTTTCCACTGAGTATTATATGGATAGTTCTGCATTCTTGGCAATTTGTTGAAGTTGTTAAATGGAGGCTTATCTCCTCTTGTAGCTTTATTACTTCTATTTTCACCAAGCTTCAGATCTTTTATTGCTTTTAAAATTTTCTTTAGGCTTTCATCATCCTTAGGTTTAACACCTTGAGGTTTTCCCGGATCCTTTCTATTCAACAATGGTGATCTGTCGTCTTCCCTTCTTCCCAACTTTCCTAAGATTCTTCGGTTGCTCTCTATGTTCATAGCTAGCTTATAAGCTTCAACAAGACTCCTTGGATTTTTTTCCCTCAAAAGGTAACCCATATTTGAGTCAAAAGCATTTAGATATGTGACAAGACACACCCTATCATCTAGTCTGATAACATGGAGGAGCTTATGGATGGCCTTTTGGAATCTGACATTAAACTCAACAACATCCTCATTGAAATTCTTTTTTATGTTATTGAATTCATTTAGCATAAAGCCTTCATGAGTTTTGTCACCATACTGTTCCTTGAAACAATGTCTAAGCTGTTCCCATGATCCTATGCTACCATGTGGAAAAGCTCTAAACCAATCCCTTGAATCCTCTGTTAGAGATTGTACAAATAACTTCATTATAACATCATTTGGCACAATGTTATAATCATCAATCACATCAATAAATTTTTTAAAGTGCTCTTCACAAGTAACAACATTACTTCTAGTAAACTTAGGGAGCTTCTTCCTAATCTCTTCAGGGATAGGGTTAGGATACCCAGGGATGCCAGTGAAAACCAATTATTTACATCTTTCATGTACACACCTGTGTTAAAAATACCAGCACCCTGAGATGTGGAAGCATTAGTATTTGTAGTGGCAGGAATTTAAGTCCACCTGGTGGGGAACATTAGCTGTTTGAATTCTGCTAAATTTGTGGCATTTTCTCCTTGTGTCATAGTAGAACTAGAAAAATTTGTGGGTCCTACAGACCTTCTAAGAAAATCAATCTTCCTTTTCATTTCTAATGTGGCAGCTTCTAATTCTGCCTTTTCAAGTTCCTTAGCTAGCACTTCCTATTCCCTCTTGGCCTTTTCAAGGTCTGCCTCCAATCTTTGAGTGGAATCTAAGAAAAGTTTTGGGACTAGAGGCTACTTAATTGAAATGCCCATTGCCTTCTACTTTCCCTTATCCTTTGGATCCCTCGTTTAAAAGTCTGATGGACAACAGGCAACTCATTTGTTTATTCAGGAATGGGAACATAATTTATAGCTTCTAAATTTAACAGCTGCCTTCTTAATTTGTTAGCCCTTATCATGGCATGTCTGACCTTTTCTTCTTTTTCATTTTCTCTTTTTTGCCTAATGGCTGCTTGTTCATGAATTCTTCTTCCAATTCATATACTTCCTCAAATATTTCCTCAGAATCAGGCAAAGTCATTTCAGACTCAGCTTGTTGTGCTTGGGGCTCTTCTTGTTGATCCTAAGACTCATGGAGGCCTTGGGGCAATGATGAACCAAGGGTGAAAGGGGGAACAAAATCTTGCCGACCCCTACTTTTACTTCTAGACCTTCTCTCCCCCCCATGCTGTCTATCTAGGACTATTTTCCTATTGTGGGGTAATCTTTCACCCTCCCTCTCTGTAGGGGAATAATAATCCTCATACTGGTTTAGGCCTAGGTTAACTGCAACTTCCTCATATTTTGAGGCATTTCCTTCCTGATCAGGAGGAGCAAGACCCTCTTGTCTTCAGTTTCCTTTTTGTTTCCAGGTAAGAGACATGTCAGTGATACTTCTTTCGCTCCTATGCTGGCCTCATCTAGATGTGACAGGAAGCTCACCCTACAAACTTTCTCCTAGGTGTTCCTTCCTCCAAGACCTTGTATTTTTGTAACTCGATGTTTAGAGTCGCCACCCAAACTATATGGGATTACTTATGATTTTATAAATTAGGAAGGGTAAGCAAAAGAAAGGAGTCAACTCTATAATGAAAGGTAACTAACTGGTTTTGACAATAAGTAGGTCAGGAGTCAAGCTCAACTTGTACTTGCATTATTGTATACAAATGTTTACAAATTAGAGATATCCACTTTTTTGAAAATAGGCAAGTCAGGAGTCTAGCTCAACTTGAAAACTGCACTATTTGCTTCTGATCACAATCTCTAATCCCCAGTGGAGTTGCCATTTTGTTGGTTCCTGGATAGGATTTTACACTCCATGAGATACCAATATGCCTATGATTGATGTTAAGGATTGGTTAATTTCAAATATGAGAAATCTATAGGCAACTAGACCAACTGTAGGGACAAGACTACCCTCTTCACTTCTGGCTCTGCAAAACCAAGGCGGGTAAACCTGATCCAATAGTTTTACCTTTGTTTCTTATCTAATACTGGATCTTACAACATATAACAATGAGAAAGTACTAAGTAACAACCTATTACTCATTGACTCTCTATCACTGGGTAGAACAACATATAAAGTAAATAAAACTGAAATAACTGGTAATGATTTAATGTTTTCTGGATTACAAGATTTCAATCATTCCATACAAAGATAAGATAGGAAAACACAGGCCAGTGCCTTATTCATTGGGCAGAATATCAGAAGATAGAATGAGTACAATGGTGTTTGAAGAATAATTGGTCCTGAAACATAAATAAAAAATACTCCAAGTCTTTCCTACTTATAGGAAAAATCCCTAAATAGATTCAGTAAACATGCATCCAACTCAAAGCAGTTTTTAATCCAATACTAGATCAGAACTTAGAGCTTAAACACATACATATAAACCTCAGAGAGACTTTAAAATTTACTGAATAAACTCACAGGAGAGATAAAGG